>CBVK0101254354.1:0-19848 GCA_900067695.1 Picea abies
TCTTCCGATCTCACTGCCCTCTTTGCTGCTCACTTTCCTCTCTCAAGCATGCCCATAAAATCTCTCTAACTCTCCTCCTAATGTGCTCTCAACATCCTCCCGATGTCTTCACAACATGTCTTGCACACTACCCAATGCATTCTTTTATAATATGAAAATGACTTTCCCCCCCCAAAAGTGTCTTTTTACCTTCCCAACCCTAGATCCAAAGGCCAAGATTAGGTCTTGCCTTTTTCAAGATGAAGGGTCATGATCCATTCCCTCCAAATGTCTCATTTAAAATTAAAGTGAATTTCACTTTATTACTAAAAGAACCACTTAAAACAACTTTATAAAAACTATTACAAAGTCAAATGCTTGGTAGTGAAAATATTAAGGTAACATCTGCATACAAGACAAAACATGCAGAGTACCTCCCGAGCTAAACAAATCTAACACTCCCTCTTAGCGAGGGAGGTACTTTTGGTATCACCACCAGAATCTGTCTCCATATCATTAGCTGCCATAACTACTCCCTCTGTACTAGAAGTCTCTGCTCCCTCTGAACATGAAGCCACTACACCTACTGCACTGGAAGCCTCTGCTGCTATCTCCGTTGTACCGCGAACTGAAGACATGCTCCTAGGAGACTGCACACTCTCTTGAGCATCCAACTGTGTCGACTCATGCCTGCTGAGTCCCTTGAGAGTCTCGGAAGAAGACTGAGTGCCATGTATCAAATCTCTCTCCCATGCTACCTCCCAACTCTCCGACATAGAATCTGAGTCCAGAAATCCACTGGACCCCAACAAAAGTCTACCCAACAACCTGTACAACCTCTCATACCCGACACCGAGAATCACTGTTGTGTCTAGAGTAGCTCCCTTTGAATATAGAAATACCTGGCCACAATAGAATGCCACTCCAAATCTATCAACCTCCAGAGATGACACCGAGAGTAAGTTAACCATCATCTTTGGAACATACAATACTCCAGCAACCTTCGGAAATCCTCCTGACTCTAGCTGGAATCTAACACTTCCAACCCCCTTCACTGCAAGTTGTGGGCCAATACCAACACCCACACAACAGTCTGAGTCTGTTTCTGAAAGACTTAAGAACAATAACCTCATCCTTGTCATATGCCGAGAAGCTCCACTGTCCACGAACCACACTTCAATGTCCTCAAACACTAGGCAACCACTGCCCAAGGGACTAGTCATGAGAGAAAACTCCCTCTCATGTCTCTCAACAAACTCTGCAATCTCTGCTGATGCTGACACCTCTGGTTCCGAATTCTTCTCCTTCTTGTTCAGACACTAACTAGCGTAGTGGCTAGTCTTGTGACATGCAAGGCATCTCACCTTGCTCATGTCCTTCTTCTTTCCCTTTACCACAAGAGAAACATTCTTTTCATCTTTGTCCACCTGACAAAGAACCTTTTCTGCCTTCTTCAAGCAAATACAACAACAAATCACTTGCTGTACCAAGTGTCAAAATGCTACCCACTGAACTTCAGAGCACAAGCTCTGATACCATGTAGATTTTTAATGACTAAAATCAACAAACTGAAATTCTGTCAAACACTTAGCAACCCAACGATCACTGTCTTCATAAATTTCATAAATGCAAAAACCCACATTCAGAAATTTCCATAAGCAGAAATACACATTGCTAAGCAAAATATGCAGCAGAAAAACATAAAGGACAACAACCCAATAACACTTAGAAATTTAGGCAAATGCCAGGGAAAACCCCAATGTGGGGAAACCCAATGCGAGAGAGAGAGATCTTATTATTATGCTTTAGGAAAGTACAAAACAACAACAAATCTACATTTCCAGCCAAGGAAAATACCTCACAACACCAAATATGTCCCACAAAAATTTGCCTTGTTTTCTGTGCCAAAACCATACCGTTGTCCGACCTCTTCTACCTCGTTTTCTGTGCCCACATTCAATTTTATGGACTATTCCGTACACCCCAAAAACAACGAACAGAAAACATAAATCCACCTCGAAATTCGTGCCCAAAATTTCTCGATTTTCATGCCAAATCCGTATGATTGTACAGACTATACGGATCCATACAATATGGCCTCCCACAGGAGAAAAATATTTCGGCCAAAATTTCACAGAAATGTTTTCTTGGGAATCGTGCCCACTTTCCTCGAAAAATGTGCCCTCTTTGCTGCTCACTTTCCTCTCTCAAGCATGCCTAGAAAATCTCTCTAACTCTCCTCCTGATGCGCTTTCAACATCCTCTCGATGTCTTTACAACATGTCTTGCACACTACCCAATGCATTCTTTTATAATCTGAAAAAGACTTCCCCCCCCACAAAAGTGTCTTTTCACCTTCCCAACCCTAGATCCAAAGGCCAAGATTAGATCTTGCCTTTTTCAAGATCAAGGGTCATGATCCATTCCCTCCAAAATGTCTCATTTAAAATTAAAGTGAATTTCACTTTATTACATAAGTGCTTTATGAAAATAAAGTCACTTTAAAAATAGAAGGTACACTTTATTAAAAAGTCACTTTACTAAAAGAACCACTTAAAACAACTTTATAAAAACTATTACAAAGTCAAGTGCTTGGTAGTGCAAATATTAAGGTAACATCCGCATACAAGACAAAACATGTGGAGTACCTCCCGAGCTAAACAAATCTAACATTTACAACTGATGGGTTTAACATCTTGTGCACAATCAACTAAGTTCCAAGTCCCATTTGCAAGTACTGAATCATATTCATTAATCATTGCTTCCTGCCATTCTTTATGTTCACCTGCTTCAACAAAAGAAGTAGGTTCAATGGAAGCATGCGAAAAATTAGCTTATGCTCTTAAAGATCCCCTAGTTCCTATTTTGTTCATTTCATCTGAATGGACATCTTTGAGAAGTTCTTTGGCCCACTTTGGCTTCTTATGTTGAGGGGATTGAGGATTTGAATCACCATTATTGTTGAAAAGAGGGTTTTCAAAAAATGAGGCTCTTCTTTCATCTGAAATATCTGAGGTTGGAGAAGATAATTTTGAAGATTCAGTATCAGAAGAATCTTTTGTCGATTCATTATCAGACGAATCAGAAGAATTTTTTGATAAAGAGATGTCTTCTGGAGTAACCAAGTCTTTTTCAAACCAAAAAGCTTGCTTTGATTTGTTGAATTTACCTTTACCCTTAGTGTTTTTCATGTCTAAACGACTAAGGAGATGGTTAATCTCATCTAAACTGTTACTTTCAGTTTCATAAAAAATTACATCTCTACTGACAATGAATTTTCCATCTGAAAGCAATCTATACCCTTTATTTTCATTGGAGTATCCAATGAAGGTACACTTCATACTTCAGTTTTCTAATTTAGTCCTCTTTTCCTTAGGAACTAAAGCATAACATGTTGAGCCAAAAACCCTCAGATGATTTACCTTGGGTTTAAAATTGTACCAAGCTTCATAAGGTGTTTGTCCATCTAAAGCTGATTTATGGGATCAATTTCTAAGATAAACTGCAGTATGAACTGCTTCAGCCCAATATTTTGTGCTCAACCCTTTAAACTGCATCATAGATCTTGCCATGCCCATGAGAGTCCTGTTCATCCTTTTAGTAACTCCATTCTGCTGTGGAGTATAGGAATTTTTCAGTTGGCTCTTAATTCCGTTGTTTCAAAAATAATCATTGAATTCAGTTGAAGTGAATTCACCTCCATTATCAGTTCTCAAAGAAGCAACCTTTTCTTTAATTTCATTTTCAACCATGTGTTGAAAATTTACAAACTTTTCAAAAGCTTCAGACTTTTCCTTTAAAAAGTATACCCATGTCATTCTAGTATGGTCATCAATGAACAATATAAAGTATCGACATCCACCAAAAGAAGATTCCATTGGACCACATATATCACTATGAATCAACTCCAAATACTTTGTTGCTCGCCATGAGCTGGTTGGAAAAGCTTCTCGCTTTTGCTTGCCTAAAATAAAAGATTCACACTTGGAGTTTTCTTTCTTGAAAGTTGGTAAACCCTTCACCAAATCTTGGGACTTAAGTTTCATAAGACTTTCAAAGTTTAAGTTACCAAATCGAAAATGCCATAATCTGAATGAAGACATTTCAGAATTCACTGTTGCTGCAACGTCTTCCTTTCTTTGGATGACTTTACCATTCATTCTTAGTAACTTCCCATCTTCATATCCAGTCATTATTATTTTCAAGTTATCGTTCACTGACATAATCTTCACCAAACCATCTTGCATGACAATTTGATGTCCAAATTATCTGATTGTGACTAAGGATAACAAATTTTTCTTAAAAGAGGGTACATACCAAACATTTGAAATCCATTTTTCACCAATTCCAGGGAGAAAAACTTTCACTGAACCTTTTCCTTGAGGTATATGAGTTTTATCATCAGCTAAATAAATGTAATTTAGTTGAACATCTTTATAATTCCAAAAATAGTCTTTGCAATAAGTCATATGCTGAGTAGCCCCTGTGTCCAATATCCAATCATTTTCAAATGAATCTACATGCTGAACTGCTGAAAAAACATATTCATATTCATCATCCTGATAGTCTTGATCTTTTGCATATTGCGCTAATTGTTGAGAGTTTGCATTTGAAGTCTTCTTGAACTTTTGCAATTGATCATTGATGGTAAGACAATTTGATCCATAATGGCCCATATTTAAGCATCTTTTACATCTTACTTGACTGAAATTTCTGCCTCTTCCTGACTGTGCATTACTATTGTGATTATTACTTTGAAAATTTTGTGGATGAAAATTGTTACGACCTCTACCTTGACCACAACCTCTGCCACGACCTCGATTAGAAGACTGATTCTGAAAATTTTGAGAATTTGATTTTCCCCTTCCTTTAGAACTTTCAGCTTTAGTGTAAAGAAGATCTTCTCCTGATTGTTTTTGTTTTCCAAAGGTTTTACTATGTTGAGCCAACAATTCACTAAGTGAATCAAAAGTTATAGTAGATAAATTATCACTTATTTGCAAAGTCTCAAGAAAATGCTTATAAGATGGAGGCAAGCCATTTATTACAATGGAGACTACAAAACTATCTTCAAGTTTAGAAAAACCACCTTTGATGATTTCCAGATGAATGTTCTTAATCCTTGAAATGTATTCTAATACATCTCCATTGTTTGCTAATCTTTGTTTAAGCAATTTCATTTGTAGATCAACTCTTTGAGATGCAACATGAGTATCAAACAACTTCTTTAATAGATTCCAAGCAGACCATGCATCTTTGGAATTCTCAATATGAACAAACATCTGTTCAGTTACAGAAGAACATAGCAAAGAAAGTTCTTTTTCATCTTTTAAATTCAATTTGGATAAAGAAGTAGCATCGGTGGGCTTAGTTGGAGCAATATCACCATCACAGATATCACACCATAATTCATTATAGATCAAAGTGTTATGCATGTGCCGACTCCAAGTTTTGTAATTCTTGGGTCCATCTAACTTATCTGATTCCGTGAATAGGATGATTAATTTAGACATGATGATAGATTGCCTTATTGAAATAATTGCAAGTTAATGATCACACCACCACACTAAATAATCGTAAAAACACTAAAAGAGAGACACAAGGCACCATAAAGAAAGAGTGCACACTTCACGTAAAAAGAGAACTTTTAAGGGCTTGGCCTTGACCCTTTAAAAGTCTCGTTGGAAAAGGAGTTTGAGAGAGTATTTCATTGGACTCTTCTCAACTCTTAACTTAAAGGTTACAATCATAACTTTTGAAATTTGATCATTTTACAAGACTTATAGTCTTATAAAAAAGAAAAATGTGCTCCCCCCCTTGAATTTAAGCCTTCAATAACATGAATAACTCCTTTTGAGATAAACATTATTCATATTTTCACATAGGCCTCTTTATCACTTTCTTTTATACTTTAAAGTATATGCACATATACTATCTCATTTATGCTTTATGCTATTATGCATGTCACTTTAAAAAAGTGATCTTTTGAAACTTGTGAATAAAAGGTATGAAGCTTAAATAAGAAAATCTCGTCTCTTTAATTTGTTGCAAATTCATGCAATCCAGCCATATCAAAATTGCCCACCAAAATCACGCAGAAGAGGCACTAGATCATAGATCACACTAGAAGAGATTTCTCAGGAAAATATTCAAATTCGTTTGAGTAAAATGAATTCTTGCGCTTTCCCCAATAAAAAGAAGGAAGAAGCCGAACAAGAAAATAAAGAAACCTTGTCTTGCTTGTTTAGAGACGATTAAACCTTAAATCTTGCCTGTCATTTCTCAAAATTTCAAGGATTTTTCTATAGCCGGAGTAGAACCGAAGGGCGGGGCATACAAAAAAAGGCGTGTAGATTGGAAAAAATGTGAGGCGATACTGACATTGAGGAGGTGCAGTGCGACACTATTGTTGCAGAAAATCTACCAAAGGATTACTCTATCCAAAATTTGGAGAAACTTTTTTTTGGTGCTATTGGCAAGTACAATGTAAAACTGGTGCACATTTTCCAACCTCAAAGATACAATTCGGGCCAAGTATCAATGAAATCCCACATGAATGATATGTTTGTCAGCAACAAGCTGCATGCACTTGTGGAGTATGAGACTGTTGAATAAGATGAGAAAGCTGTTGCCGATCTAAATGATGACATGAAGTCGTTGAATGGAGGGTACTCTCTCGACATACGCACCAGAATGGAGGGTACGCATTTGTTGAATTCACTGGACTCTACCCTTGAATTCAAGGCCAACTATATGCATGAAGTCGTTGAATGGAGTACGTTGAATTGGAAGTTCTCCCTATCTAGCATCTTGGCCACCTCCAAGTTTTTTCACCCAACCTTGGATTTGCACCAGATACCAGATCCGTAAAAAAAGGATACCAGATCTCTGATTCCAGATCTATGAATCCAGATATATGATACTAGATCTATGATCTATGATGGCTAGAGCTAGATTTTTTAAAAAAAGTTGACAAAACCAGATTGCTAGTTTTTTTTACATATCTGCAACAATTTACATAGATATTGAAGCATTGAAGCATGGAGATTGAGATTTATCAAAAGATATATCTCTTTAACAATAAATTGCCAGATTTACATAAATCTGAACCAATTTTTACAAAAAAGAGCCCTCTACTTGGAGGATTGCAAATGGTCTACTTGATAAACAAAGTAGATCTGATCAGAAAATAATCTCAAACGAGAACAAAGAAATAATATATCTGATACAAAAACTTTTAACTGCTGAAAATTATGATTTATTTTGTCAAAATTTTCAAAAAAGAAGTGTTATAATCAAATAACATTTTCCTTATTGAATTAATAACAAAAATACCTTAGTACTGTTGTGCTTGAATTTGAAGAGATCCTGGATGATGTTGTGGTGACTTCCTTGCTTACTCAATCCACCACCAATCCTTCCATCACCATTTCACCATGGCTCTGATACCATGTTGACAAAATGTCCTCAGACACGTAATTTTATTAATAAGGAAAAAGTGATTACAATCTAAAATTCATAATCTACTCCTTAACCTCACTTGAAGAAGGAGCTAGTTTATATATCTTAACTCTAAACTAAAAACTAGGAGAACAACTAATCACATAATCACATGAGTATGACAGGTGTCCTTTACATAGAAGCTAGGTGTCCTTATCCTAACAAACTAGAATAAATTAATTTCAAAAAACATTTATACAAGAAAATACTTAGACTATAGAACTTTAGGATTATGAGGCTAACATGAATCTTCCAATAAGTGACACATTTTGCAAATATGAGTGGGTTTTTTATTATTTGGTTTGTCCTAAAAAAAAACCTCTTGGGGATTTTCAAAATTCCTCTCCAGTTGGTTAGAAAATGATCTTGAACTTTAACACTAAACGAGTCATTTACGCAACGTTCCATGTAACTTGTGCACTGGAAAATCCTCTGCACGGTGACATCTTCTGCGTGACAAAATCCTCCGCATGAAGACATCTTCTATGCAATGACATCTTCTACTCGTCAACATATTCTACGTGACAACATGCTCTGCACGACGACATCCTCTACATGACAACATTCTTTGCGCGACAACATCCTCTGGGCGATGAAATATTCTGCATGACAACATCTTCTGCGTGACATCATCTTCTGTGCGACAACATCTTCTGCGTGACGACATTGTCTGTGTGACAACATCCTTTGCGTGACGACATCTTCTGCGCGACAACATCTTCTGCGCGATAACATCCTCTACACGACGACATCTTCTGCGCGACGAAATATTCTACGCGACAACATCTTCTTCATGACGACTTCGTCTGCACGACAACATCATCTACACGGCGACACCTTCTACGTGACAACATCTTCTGTAAAACAACATCCTCTGCGTGAAAACATCCTCTGCGCGATGAAATCCTCCGTGCAATGCACAAAAAATGAAAGAAGAAAAATCCTTTTGTGCAACAAAATTGCACAATGAATATACTTTTGAAGTTTGCAATGATACCAATGACATGGAGTTTCAGGATTGTTCCTTCTCTAACCTCATGAAAGGTGATGATGAACCAAAATACCTTTTGACATGATATTCACCCTAACCTATGACTCATCTAGGAATGCCTTGATTTTCCCAAGATAATGTCATGACTTTGAAAACTTTGGACAAACCTCTAACTCTAGGTATGGAAATCATGGTGCTAACAACTGGCTCCAATGGGGGTGCTATCCTCCCAGTGAGGTAGAAAATAAATCATAGACCCTGGGCCTTTCCATTGGGCTACTCCCAAACTAAAATTTCTAACTGTAACTTGTAACCTGCTCTCTTGCTGACCTGGAACCAATCACACTGAAATCCAAACTTGAATTGTTTCTCCACAAATTTATTCTACAACTGAACCAAACCCAAACTGAAAATACAAACTGAAAATTGTTGAAATAAATGCTCGCAATGCTGAGATTATTCACACCTACCTACCCTACTTTATTAATCATGAATGTCAAATCAAGTGATTTCATATTTCCAATAAAGCCAACCAAGTAAGTGGTTTCTTGACTGCAGCTTGCTTTCAGCTCCTCTAGTCATAAATTCCAAACTGAAATATGACAAGTCATTCCACCATTTGAAATTGTCCTCATGTTCAAACACTACATAGCTCATTTCGATTGAATATTTCTTCAGAGCTGTAAAAGGATCCTTGAGAGTAGAAACAAATATCACTTCTTATGACCAACAATGAGATCATCTTTAAATGGTTCTTTCCGACTGTTCACATTGTCTATGTCATAATTTTTTTTTTGAACAACATCTTTATTTCAACATGAGGATTTCTTACTGACCGAAGATTCATTTTCTATTGGCAGGATGAAATTTGGACTACTAACCTCAGGCCTTAGATCATAATGCTTGTAACAGTGAGCCATTGCATCCTCATACCCTATTTTATACTGTTCTGAATGAGTTAATAATTCTTCATCTGTCTTTAATTCATACTGTTCCTGTTGTTGGTCAGAAAATTATTCAAAAGGCGATGAATCTTGGGATATCCTTTATGTTTCTTGTTCTATCTATAAATTCTAACCTTGTACAATATCTACTACAAACAAATATTCAGAAAAGAACAGAAAAAATACAATGGCAAATACAAACATTACATAGAGATTTTTCCCCTGGAAACCCAAACTGGGAAAACCAACATATTCTATATTCATTCATTGTGTTACAATGTTTACAATACAAAATACATATAGGAGCTAGTGGAATCCAAAACCCTAACCCAATTACTTGGATTAGTCCAAAACCCTAATTCCTTAACCAGAAATAGAAAACCATCGGCAAAGAAACCATGTGCCGAAAAACCACCTAAATATAATGCGGTCCCGATGCAATTTTTTTTTTCGGGGGCACTGCCCCCCCTCTAACCCCCCTGCACACCTGACGCAGACGCTTAGACACTACTACTCATGCAAAGAATATAACACATACCCAACATTCTCCCACTTGTTGTTTTCTTTGCGCACAGGGGGTTACAGGGTTACATAGTCAACAATCCAGGGAAGCAATGCCCGTGGATCCTCTACACCAAGAGAACTTCTCAGTGCTCACAGATTTTGTTAATGAATCTACAAAATTCTTCAAAGTGTACACCTTCATCAACAATACTTTCTTTTCTTCAACCATGTCTCTCACAAAGTGATATTGAATATCAATATGTTTTGTCCTTGAATGATGAGCTGGGTTCTTTGCCAGATAAATTGCACTCTGACTGTCAAAATCTATTCTTATAGCTTGTTGTACCAACCCAATACTTGAACACAATCTTTCTAACCATACTGCTTCCTTACTTGCATGAGTGGCTACCATGTATTCAACTTCAGTAGTTGAAAGTGCCACTACAACCTGTCTTTTGCTCATCCAACTTATTTCTTCTCCAAACAGGTTAAATACATACCCACTTGTAGATCTCCTACGATCTAGATCTCCTACACAGTCTGCATCCACAAATCCATGTATATCCACCACTCTATCCAATCTTGGTCTTCCTTCATAGCACAATCCATAGCTAGCAGTGCCATGCAAATACCTGAAAACCATTTTTACTGCTGTCCAATGCTCCTTCCCTGGTTTTGACAGATACCTGCTCAAAACTCCCACTGCATGTGCAATGCCCGGTCTAGTACAAACCATTGCATACATCAAATTGCCAAATGCACTGGCATATGGAACATGAGACATGTCCTCCTCTTCTTCATGTGTCTTGGGACACTGATATGCAGATAACTTTACACCAACAGGAATAGGAACCTTGACCGGTTTGCATTCCTACATATTAAACCTTTGCAATATTGTCTCGACATATTTTCTCTGATTTAGCCAGAGTTTCCTCTTTTTCCGATCTCTTTTAATTTCCATGCCCAAAATGAAATTTGAAGCACCGAGATCCTTCATGTCAAATTTAGAGGACAAGTGAGTTTTCACATCCTGGATAATCTCCTTGTTGTTTCCCAACATGTCATCCACATACAAGACCAAATAAATCAAATGATCACCAATTAATTTAAAATACACACAATGATCCTCTTTGCTTCTTTTGAATAAGTATCAAATTTTTGATACCACATCCTTGGTGATTGTTTTAAACCATATAGGGATTTTTTCAGCTTGCACACTAGCTCCTTCTTTCCCTTCACAACATAACCATCTGGTTGCTTCATATAGATTTCTTCTTCCAGATCCCCATGTAGGAATGCTGTCCTCACATCTGTTTTTTCTATTTCAAAATCAAATGCATAAACAATAGATAACATAAATCTTATGGAGGTTAACTTGGAAACGGGAGAAAAAATATCACCAAAATCAATTCCCTCAACCTGAGAATAACCCTTTGCTACTAACCGAGCTTTGTATTTCTCCACTTTTCCTTCTGCATTCAGCTTCTTTTTAAATACCCATTTGCTGCCAATGGGATTTCTTCCAGTTGGCAACTCCACTAGATCCCAAGCTTCATTCTTATCCAAAGATGCCATTTCTTCTTCCATGGCCCTTTTCCAAAGATTTTGATCCTCTGAATTGATTGCCTCCCTGACAGTTCTAGGATCATCATCAGTAATAGAAAAAGAAAAATTTGAATAGAAATCAGATGGACTATACCTTTCCAGTAGCCTTCTTTCTCGATCCGATCTCCTCAATACTGGAGTATGAGTATCTTCTTCTTCTGATTCATGTTCTTCTGTAGAGTGTGATTCATCATCCTTTAAATCAAACTCTATCTTCTCTGGTTCTTCCTTACTTGGTAGGACTTCCTATTTAACAACATCCTTCATTTCTCTAAATACCACATCTTGGCTATACACTACCTTCTTAGTTTCTAGGTTCCAAATCTTATAACCTTTGAGACCATCTTTATATCTAATAAAGATACATTTTCCAGCCTTCTTATCCAGCTTACTCCTATTTTCCTTTGGAACATGAACATATGCATCGCAACCAAATACCTTAAGATGTGTGAGACAAGGTTCCTTACCAGTCCATACCTCTTGTGGAGTGTTGTCATTCAACATTGATGAGGGTGATCTGTTGACTAGATAACATGCAGTACCCACTGCCTCTGCCCAAAATTCTTGCCCTATCTCGACACCACTGAGCATGCACCTTTCTTTTTCCATCAGTGTCTTGTTCATCCTTTCTACAACTCCATTCTGCTGAGGTGTATATGGAGTAGTCTTCTGCCTTGCTATACCACACTTATTACATAATTCTTCAAATTCATTCCCGTAGAACTCTCCGCCATTATCTGTCCTCAACACCTTAATTCGTTTCTCTTTTTGATTATCAACAAGAGCCTTAAAATCTTTAAACCTGTCAAATACTTCAGATTTATTCCTTAGGAAATATATCCAAGTTTTCCTCGAGAAGTCATCTATAAATGAGACATAGTACACAAATTTTCCCAATGATGGGATCGACACAGGTCCAAAAACATCACTGTGAACTAGCTGTAAAATTCCTTCTTCCCTCGTTGCACCGGAGGGGAATCTTACCTGATTCTGCTTCCCATATAGACAATGTTCACAGAAATCAAAATCCAGAGAGCAGTTAGACATACCTTCAACTATACCTTTACCATGTAGTAGTCGAAGACCCTTCTCTCCGATATGCCCCAGTCTTTGATGCCACAACATAACATTTTCTCCAGAGACTGTAGGAGTTATTTCTTCTTCAACTTCAATATCATAAACAATGGAGCTATTACACCCATCACTAATAGTTCTTCCTAGCAGCTTATACAGAGTTCCAAACCGAACTCCCTTCATCAACACCATTGCTCCTCGAACCATCTTGCAAGTTCCCTTTTCAAAAATTGTTTTTACCCCTGCATCTTCCATTTTGCTTACATAAATCAAATTTCTGGCCATACCTGGGATGTGTAGAACACTAGACAGTGTTTTAATCCTTCCATATATGAGTCTCAACTTTACCCTTCCTCTTCCTATGATTCTGGTTGTCGAATCATTACCTAAGAAAACATTACCTCCATCATACTTTTCATATTCGTAGAACCAGTCCCTGTGGGGACTCATATGAAAGGATGCACCAGAGTCAATCAACCATGCCTCATGATCTGCATGTGGGCTTGAAGAGGCCAAGTACACATCTCCTCCTTCTTCCTTGGAGGTCTTTTCTTCTGTAGAAGAAGATTTTTCAGATCCCTTCTTTTTCTCAACTTTGGATCTACACTGCTTCTTGTAGTGCCCTTATTTTCCACACCTCCAACATACCCTTACAAACTTTCTAGGAGATTTAGATCTACCCTTAGACTTAGATCTCCCACTTGAGAAATTAGATCTATTTCTTTCTTGGGAACGTCCTCTTGCAAATAATGCGTCTGTGCTATGTCCTTCCATATTGTTTCATCTCATCTCCTCCGAAAACAAGGATGAGACCACTTCTTCAAACTTCAAAGAAGTTGTATTACTACCTATGGCCACAACCAGACTATCCCACGAGTCTGGTAAGGAACACAACAAACCGATACATTTATCTTCATCTGAAATTTTAATCTCAATAGATACTAACTGACTTACCACAGTATTGAAGGCGTTCAAATGATTTGCCACCGAGTCTCCATCTCTCATCCTCAAGTTATACAACTTCTTTCTCAGGAATAGTTTATTTACCAGGGACTTAGACTGATACAACTACCCAAACTTTTCCCATAAATCCTTGGCTGTAGCTTCCTTTGAAAAATTCCCTAATACTGAATCGGAGAGACACAGTCAGATTGTGCTCTTTGCCTTTCGATCCATGTTTTTCCAGTCATCTACAGAAGTTCCTGTAGGTGTAGTACTTGGATATACCACGATCCACTGATCTCTGTCCACCAAAATATATTCCATCTTGAGCTTCCATAGCTCAAATATTTTCCCATTAATCTTCTCGATCTCCATCTTCAAATTGCTTGCCATTTCTTTTCACCTGAAAAACAGTACCACAGATCTCCCACTATAACAAGGCTTATCACAGTCCCGAGCCAAACCATTGACCACAAAGGCATCCCCTTGAAGCCAATAAAGCTCTGATACCAAATGTAAATTATAACCTTGTACAATATCTACTGCAAACAAATATTCAGAAAAGAACATAAAAGATACAATGGCAAATACAAACATTACACAGAGATTTTTCCCCTGGAAACCCAAACTGGGAGAACCAACATATTCTATATTCATTCATTGTGTTACAATGTTTACAATACAAAATACATATAGGACCCAACGACATCCAAAACCCTAACCCAATGACTTGGATTAGTCCGAAACCCTAATTCCTTAACCAGAAATAGAAAACCATCGGCACAGAAACCATGTGCTGAAAAGCCACCTAAATATAATGTGGTCCCGATGTGAATTTTTTTTTTCGGGGGTGCTGCCCCCGAACCCCTGTGCAGGGGGCTCCGCCCCCCTGCACCCCCCGAGGGGGGGGCCTAGCGCCCCCCCCCTCTAACCCCCTTGCACGCTTGGCGCAAACGCTCAGACACTGCTACTCGTGCAAAGAATATAACACATACCCAACACTATCTCAAGTTCCATAATAAACATTCTAACTTATCTTCTTGACTCAAGATATGACAAGAATCCAAAGAAGATAAAAATGAAGAACAAATATCTCCACATGAATATCTACCACCAACCTTGTTGTTTTTCTTGATGAAGTACCCAGATCAAAAGCCAAGCTTTACATTATGAAGCCAAGAAACTCTTCATACCTAGATCTCTTTGAACAATGAAGTAGCCATGAAAAATTTAGATCTGGATTCTTATGCCATTGGAATCACCTTCAAACTGATTTTCTGATGTGTCGAGTCACCAGAGAAGAAATACAACCAATACGTGCCTAAGTTTCCGTTGCTCTCAGACCTTAGAACTAAAACAATGTCGTTCTTCCCCGAAAACGAAGCCAAAATGTTAGCACTCGGAAATTTCATTGGGCTGTATCAAAGAAAACACAGAGGTAACTGTTTCAACCAAATTTAAATTGTATTTTGACCTATACAACCAGAGAGGTCTCTCTCAGATGTCTAATGACTGGTAATAACTCAAATGATTCATTAATAAATGCACAGAGGCCAGATTCTGCAATAGGACGAGTTTGTTTTTGTTTTAAAAGGGTTGGTAGGACAAATAAGGAAGAAACCATTGGGAAATGGAGTCAAAGTTCGAGCTTAAATATATTGAGTTAATGACTGGTTCTGTGCTTTCTAAAAACAAAGGCAAGGTAAGTGATGTTTTTCAACAAATAATGAGTATTGAGATGGAAGCAGAAAATAGAAGGGGAAAACCCATCACATTGAGAGAATTTAGCAAAGGATGAGTTCTCAATATAACTTTAGGAAGAAGAAACATAAAGGGAATATAGATCGCCATGTAAAGAGCACCAAATATAGATGAATTCTGAACATGAAATCCAAACATAAACAAGTATTCACTGCATGAATGGAGCATCAAATAAGATGAATTCCAAACATATACTCTCAATCAAATAATGGAAGAGAACAAACAATAATGAGGGAAAGAATTAACGAGAAAACACACCAAGAAGAACACCGTAATGAATATCTTCTTCATGGAATCCCTGTACTTCTGCATTAACTCATAAGAAATGTTCGGGAAACTATTACATAGTCCAATAACTTCTCTGAATGAAAGTCCAACCCGCTTTACATCAAAATGATCCCATTATATAGAAAACTAATTCCACATTTGGCTGTTAGGGTCGAACTACCACCTCCTAGAATCATGGATCCGGTTTCTTTGAAAGAGAACAATAACTTCAACGGATTCACTAAAAATAGAAAACCCGACTTTGCCAAATCATAATCGTAACCAAAATATTCTTTACAATCATCGATAATGATCAAAATTCGACCATATGGTTGTGATAAGTCATCATATGTATTGATGGACACTCTGTCACCCCCGCACAACAATTCTGCTATGCAACAATAACCTATAACAAAAACACAGTGGATTGCGCAAAAAATTGGTAAAATAGGTGTTAAATGTGACACCATATCTCATGAATAAAAAACAATTTTTTAAAACCGAGATAGGTTTTTGTAGATAATATTGTTCTAAAGAAAAACCTCTCTCGGTTTGATGAAATTAATCTTCATCTGGCCGAAATACGTGTCTCACAAACATGTCTGAAACAAGAAATCATGAAAACTGAAAAATTAGGGCTCGAAGATTCGTTTGAATCTCTCAATTAGTGACACCTTTTGCAAATTTTAGAGAGGTTTTTATTATTTGGTTTTTCCTAGAAAAAACCTGTTGGGTATTTTCAAAATTCCTCTCTAGTTGGTCAGAAACTGATCTTGAAGTTTACCACTAAAACAATCATTTATGCAGTGTGCCATGTAGCGTGTGCACATGGAAATCCTCTGCGTGATGACATCTTCTGTACAATAACATCCTTTGCGTGACAACATCCTCTACGTGACAACATCATCTAAGCAACGACATATTTTGCACGATGTCATCTTCTATGCGACGACATCTTCTGTGTGCCAACATCCTCTGCACGACAATATCCTCTGTGTCACAACATCCTTTGTGCGACAACATCCTCTATGTGACGACATTGTCTGCGCGACATCATCCTCTGCGCGAATGTTTTTTCTGCGCGAAGAAATATTCTACGCGACAACATTTTCTACATGATGACATCGTTTGCGCGACAACATCCTTTGTGCGATAACATCTTCTGCACGATGATATTTTCTGCATGATGACATCTTCTGCGCGACGACATCTTCTGCACGACAACATCTTCTGCGTGACAACATCTTCTGCGCAACAACATCTTTTGCGCAACGAGATCATCTACAAGACAACATCCTCTGTGTGATGACACCTTCTGCGCGACAATGTCCTCTGCACGACAACATCCTCCACGTGATGAGATCCTTTGCGGAGTGCACAAAAAATGAAAGAAGTAAAAGAATTTGCGCATGAAACTTGCACAATGAGTATACTTTTGAAGTTTGTAATGATACCAATGACATGGAGTGCCATGATTATTCCTTATCTAACCTCATGAAAGGTGATGATGAACCATAATACCTTTTGAAATGATATTCACCCTAACCTATGACTCATCTAGGAATGCCTTGATTTTCCCAAGATCATGTCATGACTTTGAAAACTTTGGCAAAACCTCTAATTATAGCTATGAAAATCATGGCGCTAACACCTTCCATACCCAATTGGACATTCATCCCTCTGATTTCATCCTCTTGACTATAGACTATCTATGTATCGCCCATCACTCTGCACTCTGGGCTGATTATGATATGACAACTGTTAATTCTGCAAAAATGTGCATGCAACATAACTTTGTCAGGCTAACTATTCTTAATAATTTCATAAAAACATGAACCATTCTAATTCATTAATATATATCATACTTTTTTTTTTTTGATTTCCTGAGAAATTGATTGTTTAGATCCAATTTCTGAGTGAATAGTTATCTTCTACTGTTCAAGACCTTTCCAATTCATGTTTGCATGCTCAATTATGAGTTTTGAGAAGGAAGTTATGGATACTTGAACAATTTGTCTTTTCAGTGATGCAATCCTGTACATGGATTCTTCCAACTCAGAGTTGAATTGGTTCTTAGATCTGTGATAGATCCCTTCTTCATGTTTACATGCATTCCTTACTTATTTAGGTGTAGGTCTGTACAGTCAAGAACCTCACAGGCTCTTTCTCTAATCCCTTTCCTGTTCTTAAAACAAAATTTTGGGCGCTAGCCCCTTTTATTTGGCCCCCAAATTCATGTGACCATGGGCTGTGACCAAGCGCTAGGTTGATAGGTGCTTATCTGGAAATTTGACGCTTCAGAGCTTCTGGTTTCAGAGAATTCACACCTTTTTCTCTCATTTCTTTCCAACACTGAACTACCAAACCTTTTAACTTTCTAGGGCCCATGTAATACTGTTGTAATCATATAATATGATGACACATAGCCCCCACATGTCAGACTACTAATTGGTCCAACAAGGTTGACAAAATTACAATTCTGACTGATGCATGGCATGTCTAGAGGAGGTCCACATCACCTATGGTGATGTCATCATGCCACATCATACCTTGTGCTTCGACACTTCATAGCTCCGACAATTTAGGCTTCAGAGGTTTTCACAACTCCAAACTTTGAAATCCCCCGGAGCACCGAATTGGTGAACTTGTGAAGGATGGTGGATCAACGGTCCACAAATTCCCAACATCCAATGACTAAGATTTACTATGGAACTCCAGGCTTCGGGGCTTTCCAAAGCACTTCTTCACAGATCTCCTGTAGTGCCGAATTACAAAATATCCTCTCCTTCCTCCACGTGTCGTCTCCTGATCAATGTTTGAGATTAACTCTGGCCTCCGATAGTTCTTGATTCAATCAACCATCAACACAATTCCTCTGGAGTACCAAGTATCCAGACCTTGGGATCTGACTCCACATGGAAGAACACTAGAAATGGACATGTGTCCCAAACCGAGGGGTGACACATGTCAAGTTCTAACTGGAAAAATTAGTCTTTTAAAAGAACAAAGCACACTAACACATGGCATGCATCTTGTGTACCCACGCCACCCCAGGTGACATCATCAATCCACTTCACTTCGGTGCTTCGCGACTTCGGGACTTTGGATATCCAAAAGTTCTTCCAATAGTTTTCCCTCGAACTTCTTAACCTCCCAGGTTCCATGTAGTGAAACTGTCATCAATCAAGGTGGTGAAACATGGCCCCACCGTCGAGTGACAGATGTAAACTACCAATAGGTACCAGGGGCTTGTAAAAAGTACTAAGAAACAAGTGAAACATGGAAGACTTAGGGTAGGTCCATGTCACCCTAGGTGACATCATCATGCCACATCATATCCGACACTTCGAGACTTCGAGGATGTCTTATCATCAACACTTTCTCAAAACCATCGAATTACTAAACTGCTAAACATGTCCACATCACCCCCGGTGACATCATCATGTCATTTCATTTTGGAAAATCGGGACTTTGAGGATTTCTTCTCATCGACACTTTTTCAAAATTGCTGAGCTACTGAACTGCCGAACTGCCGAACTTTCGAACAAGTCCACTTAACCTCGACATTCTGTGATTTCGACACTTAAGAAGATCTCTTCTCATTTTCACATTTTCAAAACTTACGAACTTCCGATTTTCAAACAAATGCTTCTTGTATCTTTGAGACTTCGACGATTTATTCACTGCACAATCTCTAACGGATTTCCTCGAACACCAAACTGCCAAACCACTTGGGAAATCCAACGGTTCTCCTCCTCCCAAATGATCTATGGTTGATATTTATTCTGGGACTTCAAAGCTTTGTGCTTCAGCTCCTTTCTCAACAAAACCTTAAAAACTCTCTGAAGTAACGAAGTTTGAAGGACTTGAAGGTGAACTGTCATGCGGCTTCTCCAGATCTGATGGTTGTGAGGGATCTTTCTTCTTTCGAACTGATCCAACAACCCAAATTTAAAATTTGTGGCCCAATACCACGGTTACTGTGGTTTATCAAAATGCTATACCTCCTGAGCTTTTGAACACAACCAAGGTGTTCCCTCAGCGTCCTCTTGACACTTTGTAATTTTAAATATCTGAAGTGTTTTCTTCAAAAATCACTTATACAACCCAATTCAGGGTCAGTGTAAAAAATTGGGCTCTGATACCATATTGTAATGTACCCAACCATCTTAGGGCCGGGGCATGCTACCAAAAATATCTACTCTGTTCAAACTCTGATATACATATACATATACATACATACATACATACATACATACATACATACATACATACATACAT
>CBVK0101254355.1:0-20741 GCA_900067695.1 Picea abies
TACATACATACATACATACATACATACATACATACATACATACATACATATATATATATATATATATATATATAGTGAAAATTTAACATATATAAACATTATGCTTATACACAAATTCATGCGGAAGTGACAATAAACACATACATGCAATAAACACAAAACATTCTAATAAACTTCAGACATGTACTTAACACAACATGTAAAATTAACATAGAATTGGTACTTATCTTTTTATGAAAGTCATCGACTGCGTGCAGACCTTCCACGAACCTCCTAGTCTTAGACCATGTTGCTCCAAGCTATTGGCAGTGGGTCACCCCCGAGTTGGGACTAAACTCCACCTAGGGTAAAGGAAATCCTAAGATAGGTAGAGACTATGGAAAGTTGCACAATGCAATGTGAAGGATTCCCTCCAAGAAGCCTACTTACACACACCACTCACATAATATCATTCCCCACATGCATGTCCCACCCCAGGAATATACACCTTCATTGTTGCATAGTCCATCAACTTCTCCACTTCCCTTCTAGGGCTTCAACAACAGGTCATATCAGGAATTCTCAGAGCTCTATAGATGATGCTGGATTCCCTCTAGGAAAAATCACTTCCCCAACAATCTCTCTCACATGGAGAGAGTTTCTCACACGCTTGATAACCTGGTTATTCAATCCATAGGTCTGACAACCCACCTCTTCAAAACCATAGGCCTGACAACTTGCTTCTTTTATCCAAATCCTAAGTTGAATGAGTAACCACAGTAGCAAAATTGGGTAAGGCAGGGTACAAGTTCAACAAAAATACTAGTTCATGCAAGTTACATAGGTTCACGATGGAAGAGGGTTCAACAATGGTGGGAAATGGCTGAATGCGTGCCTGCTCAGTGCGTGAGTTAATGGGGAGCCTGGAAATAATGGTGAGCAAACCCCCAAAAGGAACTTAGGATAACATGCTTTATTTCCCAAGCCTTAGTATTTTAGGAAAATACATTATAATATTCCCTTGGGTTAAGACCTCAAGCTTAGCCCCTTTTTACTAGCCTCTCATCCCATTCCCTTTCCCTTCCTAGTGGAGCTTAGTCCCCCATAACTCTTTCTTCATGGTTGGTCTACACGCAATGATGTAATTATATTAATGATGTGAATGTTTATATATACAAAATCAGGTTCCCTAGCCATCAAATCTAGGCTCGCTTGCCTAATAAACACATAATCCTACCAACTTATAAACACTTGGATCACCAGCCTATAAACATCATTACAATTCAGCAGGGGCTCGGCCTTGGGGTATTACATTGATCTAGGTGGATATTGGTGGCCACCCACCTATTCCAACTGGTTCCTCGTGTCCGTTTTTTCTTCAACGCGTTCTTTTGTACTTCTTTGTAATTGTGGTTCTACACTTCTAGGGATATCTGAAGCCCCACACATCCTCTAGGTGGATACAGGTGGCCTCTCACCTAATCCAACTGGCTTATTTTGTATGTTTTCATGTCAACACATCTTGTTGTACTTCCAGGGCCATTTTAGGGCCCTAAACATTTTTTTTTTTGGCTCACCACAATGAAACTATAGACAAAGTCAGAGTGTGATGGAGAAATGTGTATTTATCTAAAATACCTTTCCAACGATATATCGTGCGCCTAAAACAAAGGTCGTATGAAAAAGTTATGACCCTTGGAAGTTGAGGTACCAAATTACACCAACTTACCCATAGTGCCCACATGACTTTTGACGTTTTACCTTCTAGGGTTAGGTTTTTAGATGTCTAGGGTTTTGGAATTCATGAGTAATATAAAAAAGGCCTCTGGAGCCTCATTGTAATCCATTCTTCTCAAATAGATGCAAGCAGCAACCACATCTCTTCTCAGATATAGATACCACCATTCTAGCAAGTGTTTCATTTATGCAATTTTACAGTTTCAACCTATTTCATTATTTAATAGAAGATATTTTTCACTGGATATTTGTGTTATTCTTCATATCTCTGTGTTTATTGTATTCAGTTTACTAATCATTTCATTCCACTCCTAAATCCGGATCAGTGGTATCCGAGCGGTCTACTCTTCATTGATTTTTCTTCACGCATGTCCCTGATAAGATCTGGGTACAAGAAGTTGGGGCTTGAACCAATCAAGCCATTACAAGATCGACTGCACTGAGCATGACAAAAATTCATGGGGGATGAAAAGAAAGATGATGGAGCAGGAGATCCTATTAAAATTTTGCTCGAGGAAGACCTCGAACGATAAAGGCATGAAATTATGGACTACTTCATGCAGATCCTTCGATGACTGCCCATAGAAGAAACATCTTCATCAAGCGTCCATGCAAACCCCTTCAAGGTACAAGTAAATTTTGATATTCCATTATTTGAAGGACTGATAGATGCAGATGTTGTAGATGAATGGTTGAATTTTCTCGAAGGATATTTTTTGGTGCACAATTTTTTCGATAGGGAAAATATCACTTTTGCACTCCTCAAGGTTGTTCCCCATGTTAAAGATTGGTGGGATACTTACTCTGAGAAAAGGTCCGTGGAGGAATCTAAATTTTTTTGGTGGCCCCTACATGGGATTCCTTCTGGGACGCCATTAAAGAGCAATACTACCCTGTTGGAATCTACGAGGACCAATACACCAGATGGACAACCCTACGTTAAGAAAGGGACCATACAGTACCATATTTCACCAATATTTTCCATACCCTACGCACCAAATTGAGTATCAAAGACTTTGAGCGTCATATGGTGCTCAAATACCACGTCTGTTTACATAGATACATTCAAACGGAAATGGATTTCCTGGACATCGCCTAATTGGGAACAACTTATAGATACACTATCAATATAGAGTAAAAATTTAAGAAAAAAAGGAGAGAGTTTGGATCTGCAAACCCCTCACAGCTGAAGCAGGGCAAAGGTAACCCCAACCCACACAACAAGGGACCAAGTCAAGATGGCTTCCCTCAGGAAAACCAATCCAAGCTGCAACACAAGAAGGGAAACAAGAATATGAAGAAGGACACTGGAAAATTGTGTGAGTACCATAAAAGAGGGAAGTGGATTATCGATGCTGAACCCAATGCCACTATTTCTACCACCAAAGTTTGGCCAAGTGAACCGGAAGAACCAAAGGAAAGGGAACACCTCTTTCACTCGCAGATGTGGGTCAAGGGGGATTTGCTTCATTTCATTGTCGATAGCGGTAGTCAGAAGAACCTTATTTTAGAAAAGGTCTTCAAGCGACTGGACCTTCCAAAGACACCACACCCACAACCCTACACCATCGACTGGCTTCTCCAAGGAAGATATCTCCGTGTCAGCCAACAATGTCGTCTTCCCTACAACATCAAGCCTTTCAAAGATGAGGTACTGTTTGATATTTCTCCCCTTGAAGTTTGTGATTTTATTTTAGGACAAAAATATTTTTGGAAGTGTCATGCTGTGTATGAGTCTAGACCCCACAATGTTATTATTACTTTGGGTAGACAATTATACCAGATCCCAAAGGTAGCGCCGCCTACTGCTATTTCTTTAATCTCTACTAAGAAATGCACTAAGGTTGTTTCATAGACCAAGAAGTTCTTCTTCTTTGTGATCTGTGCTCATAGTAAGCAGAAGGTCACTGCCACATCCGTGGCCTCTACACAACACCTCTCTTTGTAACAAAATAAAGTGGACGGGATCATGGAAGAATACAAAGACATCTTCTCATCACCTACAGGGGTACCGACACACTGCTAAGTCAAGCATCCAATTGATATGACCCCCGACGCTCCTCTACTTAATGGACCAGTCTATCGGCGCTCGCTGATGGAGAATGATGAAATCAGGCGTCATATATGAGAGCTTATTCAAAAGGGGCACATTATACCCAACTCCTCCCCTTGCAAAAGCTAGATTGTACTAGTGCAGAAGAAGGACGAGACTTGGCGACTTTGCATTGATTACAGAGCCTTAAACAAAATCATAGCCAGGAATTGCTACCCCATTCTCAATATTGATGACCTTCTTGACCAACTCAAGGGGGAAATTTTCCTCAACAATATTGACCTAAAGTCTGGCTACCACCAGGTCCCCATCGAACCAACTGATGTATGGAAGACAACCTTCAAGTCTAAAGAAGGTCTCTACGAATGGCTAGTCATGCCATTTGGCTTAACAAATGAACTAGCCACTTTTATGAGGTTGATGGATGATGTATTGAGACCCTTCACCAACTCCTTTGTGGTACTATATTTGGATGACATCCTCATATTCAACAGAACGTGGGAAGAGCACATGCGACATATTCAACAAGTGTTGAGCACTCTGCGGCAGCACAAGCTTTATGCCAACTTGGAGAAATGCTCTTTTGGAATGAAAAAGTTCCAATACTTGGGATACATTGTTGATGAGCATGGGGTACATTTTGATGCAGATAAGATCCAAGTCATTCGTGACTGGCCAGCCCCGACCACACTAACCGAGCTTCGAAGATTCTTGGGACTAGCCAACTTCTACCGATGATTCGTGTTGGGATTCTCCCATATTTCATGGTCCCTCATAAAAGTGACCAAGGGCAGTGGTAGGGCCAATTTTGTGTGGGGGAAGGAGAAAAAAGGAGCATTCGATGATATAAAGCATCACTTGTGCTTAGATCCAGTACTCTCCTTGCCCTATCTACAACAACCATTCAATATTGAGACTGATGCATATGAATATGTTGTGGGCACAATTCTCATTCATTACGAGCATCTGATAGAATACCATAGTGAGACACTCTCCAATAATATCTGGAAATACCCTACCTATGAAAAGGAAATGTATTCCATTGTACAAGCTTGTCGTCAATGGAAACTTTACATTCCATGGAAGGAGAAGATCATACACACTGATCACAAGCCTCTATAGTTCATACATACATAAGGGAAATTGTAGAACGACTGCCATCAGAAGTGGTCCACCTACCTGCAACAGTTCCATCTCAACATAAAGTATAAGACATGCATCTCTAATCATGTTGCTAACTTCCTCAGTCGGTCTCCTGTGGCTACCCTCACCACTATGCTCCATTCCTGTGGACATGAAGCATCTGAGTGGCCCCAACTTTATCAGCAATATTTGGACTTCGCCACCACCTATCAACTCTTGGGTACATGTGCAAATGTTACTAATTTTCACATTCATGATGGACTCTTATGCCACCTAGGCCATCTATGTGTTCCTACAAGAAAGTGTGCAAAGATGATTTGGGAATTCCACTATAGTTGGGTGGCATGAAATTTTGGTGTGGATAAATCTGTGGCCATTCTTTAGAAACATTTTTATTGGCCAAAACTTCGACAGGACGTCAACAAGCATATCATATCTTACACTTCTTGTTCCATTGCCAAGCTAGACATCAAGAAGCAAGGCTTATACACCCCTCTTCCTATTCCCTAGAAGCCTTGGGAATCCAACTCAATGGATTACATGTCTGGCTTTTCATCCACCAAGCAAGGAAATGACTGTGTGTTTGTGGTCGTTGATCGGTTTTTGAAAATGGCCATCCTCACAACCTATAAGAATAATTTCATAGTGACAGATGCTTCTATTCTCTTCTTCAAATGAGTGTGGGTCCACTTTGGGATACCACAAACCATCATCTCCAACCAAGACAACAGGTTCCTCAACACCTTTTGGTCGAGTCTCTGGTCTCTGTTGGACACCAAGCTCACAAAATCCATTTCTTTACACCCCCAAACTGATGGCCAAACAGAGGCCGTCAATCAGATTATTGTGCACATCCCGTGCATGTACAATTCTAAGCATTCACGTACATGGAATGAGAGTCTCCCATATGTCCAACATAATTGCGACATGGCTCTCCATAGTTCCACTGACCATAGCCCATTTCAGGTGGGTTTGGGATTCCAACTCTTGGGATTCATTGATGTTTCACTTCCTATTGCCATCGCATAGACAAAATCTTCCCCTGATTAGTCTATGATCGACAAAGCCACTAGAGTCATTGAGTGGATTCAACACATCCGCCAACAGGTCCAAGAGATTTTGCAGAAATCCAATGCTAAGTACAAGCAATGCTATGATATACACATGGTACCACACTAGTTTCAGGTTGGCAACAAACTCTAGTTACATTTTCATAATGAGTGTCTCATCGAGCCCCATCAGAAGCTTCAACCACTTTGTTATGGGCCTTACACTATTACCAAGGCTGTGGGTAGAAATTCTTTTGAGCTCAACATTCCACCCTTCCTTGGTCTGCATCCAATATTCAATGTGGACCTCCTTCGACCATATTTTCCCCCATTATTGGACACCTACGAGATTGTAGAACAACCGACACCAACATATCTCAACCTTGACTGCATAGAACAAACATCCACTGATCAGATAATGGACACACAGGTCAAGGGGAATTGCCGACAACACATCCAAATTTACCGAGTTGTCAAGGCAGGGCAACTCCTACACCAGGGAAAGTGGCGCACCTGAGGCCAAATCCAGCAGAAGTTTCCTCACCTGATGGGGGAGCTCAACGCAATGGATACCATTGCTTCCTAAGGGGGGAAGATTGATCCAGGTGGATATTGGTGGCCACCCACCTATTCCAACTGGCTCCTCATGTCCATTTTTTGTTCAACACGTTCTTCTGTACTACTTTGTAATTGTGGGTCTTACACTTATGGGGCTATATAAATCCCCACACATCCTCTAGGTGGATACGTGTGGCCTCTCGCCTAATCCAACTGGCTTATTTTGTATGTTTTAATGTCAGCACATATTGTTGTACTTCCAGGGCCATTTTGGTGCCCTAAACGTTGTTTTTTTGGCTCGCCATAGTCAAACTATAGACAAAGTTAGATTTTGAAAATGAAACATGTAGTTCTCTGAAATACCTTTACAACGGGCTATCACGTGCCTAAAATAGAGGTCATATGCCAAAGTTACGACCCTTGGAAGTTGAGGTACCAAATTACACCAACTTACCCATAGGGCCCACATGACTTTTGGCGTTTCACCTTCTAGGGTTAGGTTTTTGGATGTCTAGGGTTTTGGCATTCATGACTAATATCAAAAAGACATCTGAAGCCTCATTATAATCCATTCTTTTCAGACGGATGCATGTAGCAACCACATATATTCTCAGAGATAGCTACCACCATTCGAGCAAGTGTTTCATTTCTGTAGTTTTACAGTTTCAGCCTATTTCATTATTTAATAGAAGATATTGTTCACTGTATATTTGTGTTATTCTTCATAGCTCTGTGTTTATTGTATTCAATTTTCTAATCAGTTCGTTTCACTACTAAATCCGGATCATACATCCACTACCCTGCAATGCATCAATACCTGATCATGTGAAGCCTTAGTCTTAGTGCAAACCCTTTTTCATGTTGAATGAGATCCACTTGTCTTAGTGCCAACCCTTTTTCATGCTGGATGAGAACACTTTGTGCCATCCATTTTTCATGTTGAATGAGTTCCACCTGTCTCAGTGCCAACCATTTTTCATGCTGGATGAGAACACTCAGTGCCAACCCTTTTCATGTTGGATGAGTTCCACCTGTCTCAGTGCTAACCCTTTTTCATGTTGGATGAGAACACTTAGTGCCAACCCTTTTTCAAGTTGGATGAGTTCCACCTGTCTCAATGCCAATAGTTTTTCATGCTAGATGAGAAAACTCAGTTCCATCCCTTTTTTATGTTGGATGAGTTCCACATGTCTCAGTGCTAACCCTTTTTTCATGCTAGATGAGAACACTTAGTGCCAACCCTTTTTCATGCTAGATGAGTTCCACCAGTCTCAGTGCCAACCCTTTTTCATGTTGGATTAGAAAACTCAATGCCAACCCTTTTTCATGCTTGATGAGTTACAGATGTCTTAGTGCCATCCCTTTTTCATGCTGGCTGAGAACACTCCCTCTGAAGAGGGACCGTGCCAAGCTTGTCCCTGAAATACTCAAACTTCATCCTTGACAATAGCTTGGTAAACACGTCTGCAAATTGATCCTATGTAGTCATGAAACTAGAGCCTCACTGCTAGCTTCTACACTATATCCCTGATATAGTAATGTCTGATATTGATATGCTTTGACTTGTCATAGACCACGGGGTTCTCTAATGACTTCATGCGACTCTGGTTGTCACACCAAATGCATGTCACTTTCATTCTGAGACCAAATAACCCCCAAAAAAGTTCTCGAAGCCACAATGCTACTGCACATGCTACCAAATACTCAGCTTCAACCATACTGAACGTCGCACATGACTACTTCTTGCATTTGACAGAGCCTCTTACTCCTTACTGTAGTACCCATATCCCTCTGGAACTGACCATCCATATCCCTTTCGAGCACTGAATATCAACTGAATCTTCAACCTGCTGACTTCAACACTTGTCCTCCAGAACAAGTCTCACCATCCTCTTCTTGTAGGCCTTACCTACAAGTAAAATTTAGCCCAATAGTCAGCAATTTCCAAAGCCACACTGCTTCACGACTTGCTACACATGCTGCCACATACTCTGCCTCATATGTATTGAGTGCTACACACAATTTCTTCTTGCTGCTCCATGAAACCATACTGGAGCCTAGACTGAAGCAATATTTCGAAGTAATCTTCTGATCAAGAATATTGCTGGCTCAATTTGAATTCGAATATCCATATAAATTGAACTCATGCCCTGTCACATAACTGAGACCATAATCCAATGTACCCTTAATTTACCTCATCACATGTTTTGTTGCGACCAAATGAACCTACCTGGGGTGCTCCATATATTGACTCGGGGTGTTCACAACAAAACATATATCTGGTATTGTGTTCGTCAAGTTCATCAAGGAACCCACCATCTTTCTGTATAAAGTAACATCCATAGTCTCTAAAGTTGTATCCTGCAAAAACTTCAGATTTGATACCATAGGTGTAGCCATTTCCTTGCAATTCAACATCCTGAACCTCTTCAGGACTTATACTATATACTTCCCTTGATTCAAAAAGATCTCATCCTGTCCCTTCCATACCTCGAGACCCAAAAAGTAATGCAACATCCCGAGATCTTTCATCTTAAAATCAATAACCAGTTTTTCTTTTCCACACCTGTTTAGAAATAGGTCATCCATATACAAAAATAGTATTACCATGTGTTACACATGATTTTGGTCATCTTGGTAATATCTTAACAAGAATGTATTCAGGCTCCCAACTAGAACTTTCTCCTGAGAAAAGTGGCATTTATCTCCTTCCAGAATACATATTTTTAAAGTGGGTTTGCAGGCTGCCTATAGCCTAAGGTACGAGAATGCCTCATTCTCGCAGACCTCCTTTATCTAGGGTGCGAACTTCTCACAGTTTTCTCTATACACAGGGTGTGAACTTGTTTTTAAGCTTTGGAAAGAGAAGAGGTATCGAGGGTTCTAGAAGGGAATTTTCTAGAGAATGAGTTGGCATTCATATGGTTGTCATTTTACTGGCTTCTCTGATTTGATGGGATCATTCTCATCCATGTAAACATCTCACCCTCTCCTATATATTGAAAGGATTCTCATGGAAAAGGTTAAGCAAGATTAATTGAAGAATTGGTGAAGGAATTGTGTGAAGAACCCTGCTTGGACAAAGGCTTGAAGGCTCTAGTTGGTCTATCAAGAAGAATTGGATCTTCTTCATGCAAGTACAGAGAAAGTGTGTGTGTTGGAACCAAGAGTCACCGAAAGGAAGCTTGCGACATCAAGGCGATCAGGTTGTATCTTCTACTTTCAATTAATATGATACAACGGCATGTCCCTTTCCCATAAAGTCACTCTTACTTTATTGTGTAATTCCTTGATCATATGCATAAGTTGACGTTGAATACATTTTTCTATCTTCACTTTGGTTGGTTTGTGTTGTCTTGGTCTTGACCTCATGAGAGCACCAGAGCGAAGCGGAAGCAACATAGACCTAAGGAAGCGATACAAAGGCATGTCACTTGTTCCTCCTTACTAGCTAATTCAATGATTTCAACTTAGGGAAAGAGTCATGTCCTATTCTATTTTGTTCTAGATCCAGGTGGATCTAGGGAGATCTGTTAGTGTCCGCACCTACTGATTAGTCCAATAACAAAATTGGTGACTCCACTGGGGATGCAACCCATTTTTTAGTGGTTTTTGGTGTTTTTCCTTGGCCATTTTCTCTTTCCTTACCTTTCTTCATTTCTATCAATCTTTGAGTCTTCAGGAGACCCTAACAGACTCTCTGGGTCCAGAAGTCCCTTCAATTTTTTTGTCTTTTTCCAATTTTTTTCCTAGTTTAAGGCCTTCTCGCACTGAACCCCTCTGTGGCCTACGAGAACCCCTTGAGTTCACACTCTGCCTTTCAGTCCAGTGTTATATTCTTCCACTCTGGTTGTGACTAGCCTGCGAGAATGCTCCATTCTCACACTGTACATTACTGATAGCCTGCGAACCCATTTTTTATTTTTTTTGGAATTAAGGTTTTTGTATGCTCAGATGCCCCGATCTGTATGTGTGTCTGAAAAGAACTTCTTGGGCCACTAGTTGATTGTTTCTTGACTTTGGGTTATGTGGATGACCAATTTTCAGAAATCAAAGACTCTTCTTGTCCATTTTTTCTCAACTCTCATCTCTTGACTTTTCTTAGCAAGGATATAATCTCTGATCCTGGAATCTAAGTACTTGTTTGGTTAGGAGCCAGTGATAGGTTTGAAAGTTGGGATTGTTTGTCTTTCTCATTTGCTCACTTAGAAAATCATTGTCCTCATGCATTTGAAAAGACCAGCCTTGTATGCTTGTCATTTTTGTCTTCATTGAAAGATTGGTTTGGGTTTTGTATGTTGCTTGTCATTAGTTATTGGTTTTCCTTAGTTCCACCACCATCGTGTGGTTCTATTTAAAAAGTATTTTTTTATTTTATTTTCTTTTTAAAATCATTTTTATTTTGACAATATTGGAAATCAATTATTGAAATAGAACAAATAGAGAAATAACATTGTTCGTGATTTGTTGATATAGCGTTTCAAAGAGGATTTCATATCGTAGTTCAAGATTATTTCAGAAAAATTCTCTTTCCCTCCCGTAAATAGGATTCATTGAACAAGAATTGACATCTTTTCATTCCTATCTATGCATTGCTGGGTTAGAGTCTCACAAAACATCGGTTTCATCTCCGTTTCCTTTGAGTAACGACAACCCTTAATAATATTGCACAATTTAAAAATTTAACTAGTAACTCTTTTCTAGGACTCTATTACACCAACAATTAGCTAGGCTAGAGCTTTGGAATAGGTAGAGAGAAACACTCTCCAAAGCACAAAACACACAATAACATCTTGTGTTAAGGAGTGTCAAATTCCATTTACAACATTTTTCCCTAGGAATCCCTTCTCACACAAGTGTCAAACCCGAGGTCGCATTGATATTGACAGAGTTACTTACCCTGCTTTGTTGATATTGGTGTAGATATTGCACATATTACGGGGGTCACTTGAAGGTATACCCACAATGATGAGTGGAAGCCTCTCAAGTTGATTTTGGGCTAGATACCCTACCCTTGCGTGTGGATCGGACTGCCGACTGTCCCCCCAGGATTTATTGTTGTCGGTGGTAACCTTAGTGGCCTATCTTCTTAGGGTCTTACACAAGGTGACTTTGAAGGGGCAAGTCTTCACGGTACTTGGAATCGACATTAGCCAAACTCACTTGGGCTCCTTGGAGGGTATACCCATGATTATGTGTGGGAGATTGCACTAGGGTGTAAGTCCGTTAAGTAGGTCGTCAACGTAACTTTTCCACCCTGGCCCATCCCCTTCTCATCTCGTTGTTGTGACGTTGGAATTCATCACCAACTAGTGACTTCAGAATTAGAAGGTCTTGTTTGCTTGGTATTGTTTCCTAGATTTTGTTTACTAGCGCATGCTATTTGTTTACCCAAATTGACCATAGAATTTTTCTTCGTAAGTTTTTAACTCATTCACAATAGACCCTCCACGTCATTCACGTAGAATGCAGGGCTTACCCCCAGAAAATCTGGAAGGTTCTCAACCCTTGCCTACCAGCTCACCAGAGGGCTCTCCTCAATAGAGTGAAGTCCAAGACGTCACCACTCCACAAGTGGAAATAACTGACTCTCTAGAACCGTTCCGAATTACCAATTCTCGAGAGGACTTTCGACTTCACCCCGATTCTGAGAGACGTATTATGCGAGTGAATTCTTTCGGAGATTTAGTTGTTTTGTCTTCTGGATCACCGACTGGACCTTTTCCAGGACCTGAGGGCTAAGATCCTTTTTGGGCTACTGGTGTTTTTAGATGGGATCTCTTTGGTTCAGGAGTAGGCGTTGATATCACCGTCTCACCTGCATTCCTCGAAACCTCTGACCCAGACACAATACCTTTTACTACTGCATATTATTTTCCTGGAACAAACACTCCACGAGCTGACCACATCTTGACCCTCCCTTTACAAATGGTCCATTACACAGATACTATGAGTATTCTCACCGGGATTACAACAGCTAGTAAAGCCCCCATTGGCACACTTCTTTCGCCCAGAGTCACCCCGACACTTCCACCAGGATACCGTGCATTGAATTCCTCTATTTCCACTTCTACGCAAACCCCATCTGAAACTCCTGGTAGTCCCACTCCTTCTGGGCACTCTCCTCCTGGTTTCATTCCGACACTTCCTCAACCCCCTTTCAGAGGACCTTTTCCATCCTCTATCGGTGACACTAATCCTAGTGGCACCATTATGTCGTTCACACCGAATTACCAGATTCCTGTTGGTGGACAATTTCACCAAGGAGGCTTGAATCAACCCACCTTTGTAGGGCAAATCCAAATTGGGACACAAATCCCAATTGGAGCACAACCCCCAATTGGAACTCAACCCCAGATTGGAGGACAACCCCCACCAACCCCACCCTACGGACAAAACATACCTCCATCCTTGGCCCAGTATTGGAATCATCTGATACAACATAATCCTCAATCAACTGGGGGGAAACAACCTCAAGTTACCTCCGTTATACCCCCTAGTATAGGCCAACCATATCCAGGTACGTCAAATCCTATTTGGGGCTCGATCGCTCAACCCCATGCCCCCGTTCAAGGGTACAATCCTATGAGTTACTTGCCTCTGCAACAACCACCGAATCTGCCCAGATCCTCACATTGCATGTAGACTGCTTATGGTCCCACTGGTTTGCCAACGAGACTGCCCCCCCAAAGTCACCAGTACCTGCATGTGAACAGACAGTTACCCTTCTTAGCCACCCTGGATCTTCTGGATCTGTCGAGGATTTTAAATGATCCAATCTGTCACTCTCCCCAATGGCCCACCATTCCGGCCAAACTCCCATGGTACATCCCTAAATTCAACAACAAAGCGAGAGAGGACCCCAACAATCACGTCATGATTTTTCACCTTTGGTGCTCATCCAACTCCTTGATGGATGACTCTATTCATTTACATCTTTTTCAAAGAACTCTCACCGGTTCTACTGCTAAGTGGTATATAGAATTACCATGAGGTTTCTTCGCCGACTTCAACACCCTCGCTATGGCTTTCCTCACCCACTACTAGTTACCGATCTGCTATGAAACGGGGACCGAGATTTTGAGTTCTTTCAAACAAAACAAAGCCACTCATATATCTGATCACATTCATGAGTGACGAAGGAGATGACGTCTCATCAAACTCGAACTTCCCGATCAGTTGCTGGCAGAGTGGTTCACGAAATCATTCATGAACGACATCGATTGTGACATCGACATGGGTGGAGTTTTCACGAAAGAATAGGCCATAAGTCATGCTCAATACCTTGACCTCGTTTACTCACAAATGGGTACTCTTTACGACTTACTCCCTGATGCACCTCGTCCTTCGACTTCCGCCACTTCGACTACTCCCGCTGCTTCTCATGCAGCTGACGGTGTGATTGACACTTTCCATGCCCAACCACATTCTGCCCAAACTACTAGCCACAACCCCAAACCTAATTCTTCTAATGTTCAAAATGATTCGTCTCCTACCCCTCCCACCGGCAAGAATTCTGAGGTAAATGCTGTCCAATATACCCCAGTCGGTAAAAACAAATCCAGAAAGGGAAAGGGTAAGAATAAGGAGGACAAAAATACTTCGCAAGCAAAGAGAACCAAAACACCGCTTGTTGATGATAGGGATAAGCGCAAACCATGATACCCTTGTCTTATCTGTTTGATGATCACTACATGACGGATTGTCCATGTCGTGCTGATGTTAACAAGTTCCTTCAAGGGACCCCCAAACCTCCCACTCCGGCCGTACTATCCCAACCCTTCCCCTCTCAACAACAAGACCAATTGGTCATTCATGACCAACCTTCCCCTTCCACTACGTCTTATGTATTAATGTGTACTAGCGATTCAAAGAAGAATGACATCACACTCACCACTTGAGCCAAAGATTATTCCCCTTCCAAAGAGAAGGTTGATACAGTTCTGCCTTCATCGGTTCAACCCTCTCCTACGACTCCACCTACCAACAATCCTCTTCATCTCGAATGACCAAGCCTCGACACAGTCCTTCATCCTCCTCCAAAGGGAGTCGTTCAAAAATCGGCTTTCAATCCTCACGCCCATGCTGCCCAGAACTACAACATTGTCGAAGATCTGGCCCAAGCACCATCCGTGATGTTAGCCCTCAAAGTCCTTCAAAGTTGTCCCATACAATGGAAGGCGTTGTTGAAATCTATCGGTGGCATCGACCCTACGGATACGAATTTAATAATATTTGACTTGGAAGATCACGTTCCAAGGTTACCCCCTCAACTCGCATTCCAAATACAAGTTATTGTCTATGAAAAAAACATTTGTAGAACTTTTATCGACGAGGGTGCCTTGATGTGTGTCATGTCTATTACCTGTTGGAAGGCCATTGGCTCTCCCTCTTTGACTGAATCCCATAACACAGTTAAAGCCTTTAATGGCTCTGGTTTTAAGCCTTACGGTGTCCTCCCTTCGCTACCAATCACGTTAGAAGGAAAAATGGTCCAAGTTGAAGTAGAAGTCTTCGACCCTCCTCTCGATTACAACCTCCTTCTCGGCTGTAGCTGGATTGATTCCATGTGTGCAGTTGTGTCGACTCTTTTCTGTGTTGTAAATTTCCCTCATCAAGGAAAGGTAATTACCGTCGACCAATTAGCCTTCTTTAACTCGGATACGCGTACTGAAAACATACCGTTCATCACCAAACCCCCCCCCCGGGTTACGAGAATGTTGGTGTAGGTCTTCTCAAAGACTCTTCGTTAATGTGTACATTCCCCATTCCACCACCCAATGTTCCACACTCGTTTGTCACTTCAATCAACATGATCTCCACCTCGATTCATGGAACCCCTACGTCTCACGACCCATGGATGGTACCCGACCCTGACGATCATCTTCGTTACGACACTGAAATGCCTTTGAGTCCATTCGAATCTGCCTATCAAGCCATTCAATCAAAAACCCCTTCTACCCCCTCTCTTGGTGATTTATCTCCAGATCCTTTCCGCATCATTTTTCCCACAGATGAGATGATTATGTCTGTCATGGAAGACACCCCCTGGAACGATGGACATCACCTTTCCATCCGCTTCCTGGAACAACACACCATTGAGAGATACCAATGGATCTCGACCTCGTCGACCATTGTCGTCATTTCAACCATTCCCGAGTCCACACACGACGTGTTTTGCGAAGGGAACTTAAGCAATATCTCACCCACTATTTCCCTCGACATATCCATCAAACCTGGAATTGTCGAAAATGTGCATATCGGAGCTTCGTGCTCCCTTGATGAAATTGTCACCTACAAGTCACTCTTCGAAGAATTTCGTGACGTCTTCACCTAGAGCTATGAAGAAATGTCGGGTATCGACCCTAACATTGTGATACATGAAATTAAGATATACCCAAATGCTAAACCCGTCCGACAACGCCTTCCTGCAGTTCACCCATGTAAAGCGACTGCTATCAAGCTTAAAGTCAAGAAACTTCTCAAAGCCGTCTTTATTTACCCGGTGGCCCTCACTGACTGGGTTTCCAATCTTGTCCCAATCGACAAGAAACAAGGCACAATCCGCGTGTGTGTGGATTATAGGGATATTAACAAATCTTGTCCTAAAGATAACTTTCCTACCCCTTTTGTCGACCAGATTGTCGACGATTGTGCCGGAAGTGAAATCTTCTCTCTGATGGATGGTTTCTCCGGATATAATCAAATCAATATTGTTCCCAAGGATCAACAGAAAACCACTTTTATTTGTCCTTAAGGCACTTTCGCCTATCAGAAACTTCCTTTTGGTCTAAAGAACACTGGCGCAAATTTTCAACGCACTATGTCTTATGCCTTCCATGATATCAAGCACATCATGCAGCCATATCTTGATGAATTACCCTCTCATTCCATGCACTGAGTCGATCATCCAATCCACCTCCGAGCCATTTTGTCGGTTTTACCATATACGCTTGAATCCTCACAAATGCGTTTTCTACGTAGAATCCGGCTGACTTCCAGGCTTTCTTGTTTCACGTCAAGGGATCATGGTAGATACTTTAAAGGTCGAGGCGATTCTCAATATCCCTCCTCCTTCTACACTTCGCCAGTTACAAAGTTTGCAAGGGAAAGCAAACTTTCTTTGTCATTTCATCCCGAACTATGCCGAGATAACTCTTGGATTTACGCGACTACTCAAAAAGGGGTTTGAGTTCATATGGGATACCATCGCAAACAAATCCTTTGAAGCTTTGAAACTGTCCCTGACATGTGCTACGCTTCTCTTCCCCCCCGATTACAGTCGCGATTATTTCCTCTACCTCACAGTCTCAGATTACACCATCGCTATGGTTCTCGTCCAAGAGGATGATTCTCATTATGAACATGTTATCTATTACTTGAGTTGAAGTCTAACGCCTACCGAAACCAAGTATTTACATGTCGAAAAACTGGCCTTGGCAACCGTCCAAGCAGTTCAACGTTTCCAGCACTATATCCTCTCTCGCAAGACTACGGTAATTTCTAACTGCAACCCTATGCAACACATTCTCACACGTCAATTGCCAGGGGGAAAATAATCCAAATGGATCGTGATACTCCAGGAGTTTGACTTGGAATTCGAATGAGATAAGTCCAAGAAGTGCTTAGTTTTTGCCGAGTTGATATGCAACTTTCCCTACTCTGAAATGGAAAATGTAGCAGCCGATTCATCACTTGATGAATCCCTTTTCATAATTAGTTTCGATGATCTTTGGTATGACGATATCATCATATATCTCCAAACCAAGACTTTCTGACCCTATTTGTCCTGTACTGACCGACGTCGAATACACTACCAAGCCCATCAATATATTATCCTCGGGGATACTCTTTATCGTCGTGGGATTGACTCAGTTTTTCGACATTGCTTCATGTTTGACGAAGCCGAGAAAGCCTTAAATGACTGCCATTCTGGAGCCTGTGGTGGTCATATGTCCGGGTATGCTACTGCCCAGAATATCTTATGAGCAGGGTATTTTTGGCCTTCTTTATTTAATGATTGCATAATCGTCGTCCAAAAATGCCACGCTTGCCAGACTTATAATCATAAGATATGATCACATCCTGCTCCTCTTCACCCCGTGGTCTCCATTGGTCCCTTCACGAAATGGGGTATCGATTTCATGACATGTCACCCCCACTCGGCCGGGGGGCATGGATACATTATTGTAGCTGTAGATTATTTTACGAAATGGGCCGAGGCGATGCCAACATTTGAAAATACTGGAAAGACCGCAACATTATTCATTTTCAATTGCATCATAGCTCATTTTAGTGTTCCTCAGGCTATCATCACTGATCACAGTAGCCACTTTAGAAACTTTATGATGTCCGAACTCACTGAAAAGTTGGGTCTTCGCCATGAAAACTCAATGCCCTATTACCCACAAGCCAACGACCAAGTTGAAGCAATTAACAAAGTTCTCATAACCATGCTTCGATGAATGATAGTGATCCATAATTGGATCCAGGAGCTTGATGGGGCTCAGAAAGGCCTAAAAATCAAAGTTGTTGAATGCTCAATAAAATAATATGATCACAAAGTGCCCATCGTAAGCTTTCCGACGGTGCAAACGGATCGAAAGACAGACGTTGTATGAGAAAGTTATGGCGGTTGAATATTTTGGTCTTCTCTAGCAAAAATCAAAGAATCAATGGCAACATGACATGTGGCAAGTGATGTGATCGCATATGACTGGAAATGACGTGGTTAAATGTCATTTTGATACATTATCTTATTATAAACCCACCAAACCATAACTTAAGCCATTTTAAAAGAATTGAATCACCCATATGAAATACTTTAAAACATTAAAGTGGATTGGTTTAAAATATGATATGGTTTATTTTTTTAAATAAAACCCATATACCAAAGTTTTATAAACCACATATCATGTGATTCGAATTCCAAATAATTCATGTCAAATCAAAGTTTAAAGGCCACAAATAGTGTAATATATATGGTTGTTATAACCATATAATATGTTCCCATTTCATAGTTGATGCCACGATGTTATATATGGTTGTTCAACCATATAAAAATGCACTATATTATATATTAAGGCCATATCACTATATTGTGGGCGCTTTATAGTACATGCCACGAATTTATGGTAAAGGTGGATCAGAAATCTTATAAGAAGGTTTATTTAAAAACTGCTATCATATATTTTAGCCACGAACCATATATACGTGTTGTTGTAATATGTGCGCGCCATATATTTTGGCATAAAACTTTGGATAATGGTTATTTAAGCCATTTCATGCCATAAATTATGGTATATTTTGCAGATTTCAAGCCAAGAAATCGTGGGTTGTTGGGATTCGATCCCACAACCTCACATTATTTAACCAAAAGATTTACCACTGCACCAGGGGGTCGAATTGATGCAGATTAAAGCAGAACAATGTTATTTATGCAGAGAAAGCCAACGAATTAGGAGAACTTTGGAGGCCATTTCCGGAGGCTATACTCAACCTTTTTCAGTGCCGTCAATTGCCTTGGATTTCTGAGGTCGAGAAGAACACAGTGAGATCAGTATGAATTCCATTTGATGTACTTTTGATGTACTTTGCAAGAATTGAAGAATAAATAAAGAAGCCTGCCCCACTGAGACAAAGGCCCAGAGACGTAGGCAATTTTGTGCCGAACTTCGTTATCAATTCTCTTGTTATGGTTTGCTGTTTATTAATTCATTTCATATCTTCATATGTCTATATGGCTGTCATAATTCCTCTTATTTCCTCATTCTTTCATTAAGCTTCTCAAATGGTTAATTAACACAAGAAATTAAAAACTCAACCACAGTCATTAAAAGATTTTTACGGATCAGATATGGATTCACAAAACAAGTTGGCACACAATGTTGTTTTCAACATTGTGGGCTTACTGGACATTCGTTAAGTCTGCTACTAGGTTTACACCTTTTCGGTTAGTCTATGGTCTAGAATCCATCCTCCCGATTGAATGTGAGATACCCTCCTTAAAACTAGCCGTCGAACTCCTACCAAACACTTCTGCCGAGGAAGAACATATGTTGTATCTCATGTGATTAGATGAAACTTGATGCGACGCTTCCCTAGTCATCGAAGCCCAGAAGAAACGTGTCAAGGCCCAATACAAAAAAATGTCAAGCCTCGCATTTTCTCCAAAGAAGATCTGGTTCTCCTCTACGAACAAGATTGAGATATGCTAGGAGCTGGAAAATTCGAAGCCATGTGGCGAGGTCCTTATATCGTTAGACGAGTTTTGGAGAAAGGAGCTTATGAGTTAGTAGATTACGACAGTATCCCTTTGAGTGAACCCATAAATGGGTTGTACTTAAAGATGTACTATGCATAAGATCACCTGTGCACGAGTACTTGTATTTTATTGTATCATACTTTTTGTGTGTTACTGTAGTATGCTTTTTTCGTTATCTGGTCTCTGCCCTTATGTTACACTGTGTTTGATTTCCAGATGTTGGAGTCTTCGTTACCCCACATTGGCTTCGCTGATGGTGCTAGCCATAGTACTCAGAACCTTGCTTCTTCTGCTTGGGCAATTTACACCCCTACAAACGAACTTATCACTCTACGAGGTGTGTGTCTCGACCGTGCAACCAACAATATTGCAGAGTATAGCACCGTTATCGAATTATTGATTGATGCTATCTCACTTGGTATCCGTCACTTGGTTGTACAACTCGATTCGCATCTAGTATTACTACAATTAAGTAATGTCTATGCTATTTGAAGTCCTACTTTATTACGAGTATATTTGCGAATTCGCCTCTTGGAACGTTATTTTGATTATATTGAGTATCATCATATTCCTAGATGTCTAAATACATTAACTGATGCATTAGCTAATTATGTATTAGATAGACATTTGGGCCAGTTATAAATCAATCACATCACATGTATCACACAACACAAGATAAGCTTGTAGAAGCCATATATATGTATATATAACGATCAAATTTTTTTTACAAAAAAAAAATGTTTTGTCCAAGAACCAAAATTTCAAAATATGAAGCTCATAGCTTCTATAAAGTAACTTCATGGATAACACTTGTGATAACACACGACTTCCCGGGCAACCCTACAAAGTAGTCGACCAATAGACTCTGACACGCCCACTGTATGACGCTGATAACGTCGCAGGACCTCTCCGGTGAGATCGGAAGAGCGTCGTGTAGGGAAAGAGTGTAGATCTCGGT
>CBVK0101254358.1:0-19066 GCA_900067695.1 Picea abies
TTATCTCTCATATATTCTTGGGTGGAAGGAAGGGGCAAGGATGGAGAGTTAAAATATATCTTGATATTGGAGTATTGTATCTTCCTCTTGGAGGTTTATCCCTCCCTTTACATTTGGAAGTTGTAGCTAAATTTGGAAGTCATTACTTCCCTTAAACAATAACTATTGATTATTTCTTATATATTGTGCATGGTGTACTGTGGTGTATTTGTGTAACTCTTATACTATTGTTCATTTATCATTGGATATAATTGAATGTTTTAAGTATAAGTTGAAAAAGGTTTAAAATTGTACTTGATACTGATTCACCCCCCTCTCAGTATCAACAATTGGTATTAGAGTGGGTTACCTTCAGTATAGTTTAACCACTGGAAGGAAGATCCTATGTAGAAATGGAAGACAACATTCCAAATGGGATTCCACCATTTGATGGAAGCAATTTTGAATACTGCAAAAATAGAATGGAAACTTACTTGAAAGCTCTTGGAGTAGATGTTTGGTTCTCAGTTGCTTCAAGATACAATGCTTTGAAGAAACCAAAGACTTCAGCTCAGAAGGAAGCAAAAAGGAACAACAAACTGGCAATAGATACCATCCTGGATGGATTGACAGATTCAGTGAAATCCAAGGTGGGATCATGTGCATTAACAAAAGAGCTTTGGGACAAGCTACAAGACCTTTATGCAAGGGAAGAAGCATAAGAAGAAGAATAAGTTGAAGAAGATTACAACACCTCAGATTTCAAAGAAGAAAATAGAGGTCAGTTCTTTTGCTTTAATTTTGAAGGAGTAGGACATGTTGAATTTGAATGTCCTCATCCAAGGATTGAAAGAGATGACAATGAAGAAGAAGAAGAAAATCATGAAGTAGAAATGATTCAACAAGAAGATGAGAATCTTAAAAACTTGAAGCATGTTGAGATTGAAAATAGCAAGCTCAAAAACACGCGTAGAAAACTAAGAAGTGAATTGGGTAGTTATGAAAAGACAGTTGTAAGATTAAAGAAACAATTAGAAGACTTTCAGAAACTAAGAGAAGAAACCATTTCCTTGAAATCTCTACTCGAAGAAGCAAGAAGAATAGCAGAAGTAAAGAAGGTCCAAATGATAAAGAAAGAAGAAGATTGTGAGAAACTTGAACAAGAAGTTGTCTCATTGAGGAAGAGCTTAAGAAACTCTCAAGTGCCAAAAGAATTAACACATCTTAGATGCATGGGTGAAACTTCATACAAAGAAGATGCAAATACCAACAAGAAGGTTGAAGAAAGAGCTACATAGATAGTTGATGAGAAGTGGACCAGGATACCAGAAAGAAGGAATGATTACAAAAGAGATGAATATCCAAGAAGACCTCCTAACTTCAGGAATCAAAGAAGCTTCAATCAGTATGAAGAAAACTACAGAAGAGTAGATCATGAACCCAGATGGACTACATCACAAAGAAGGTCACTTACTCCCAGGTATCAGAATTTCTTTCTTGGTCATTGTTATACTTGCAAAAATTTTGGACAAAAGGCAATTGATTGCAGAATCAATGAAAGGAACAAATACGCAAGAAACATGAATGGTGTAAACAGAAGATATGGAAATAATCATGGATTTGTCAACAAAATTTATAATTCATTTTACTCATTGATGGACAAAAATATTGTATGCTACAAATGCAATTATCTTGGTCACAAAGCACGAGATTGCAGATATATGAATGAAGATGTCCCTATGCCAACCACAGTATGGAGAAGGAAAGAGATTCCAAACAATGAAAATTTTCAAATAGCATTAACCGCTGAAGAATGTAAAGAAGAATATGAATGGTACATAGACAGTGGATGTTCTTCACACATGATCGGGGATCAAGAAAAATTCATCAGCTTGAAGAGAAAGGGTGGCAATATTGCATTTGGAGATGACTCATCTGCCAAAATACTTGGAGAAGGTGTAGTAGAGCTTGGAAGAAAAAATGTAAAAGCAAATAATGCTCTATTCGTTGAAGACTTGAATCATAATCCACTCAGTGTTAGTAAAATGTGTGATAAAGGATACACTCTTGCGTTTGATTCCCAAAAATGTAAAATCAGAGAAAATAACTCAGGAAGATTGGTTGCAACTGCAACAAGAAGACCGAACGAAATATACATCCTAGACATGAAGAAGAGAAGAAGACAGAAGCCACACAAAAGGATTCTAAGGAAGAGAAATTCCCAAAGACCAAAAATAAGGATGAAGTATTATTGAGTGCCACATGTTCAGGGGGAGCAGCCCCAAAGAAGAGAGTTACATTTTTCCATTAAAATCAGGGGGAGCAGCCCTAACCTTTTCCATTGATGTCAAAGGGGGAGAGAAATTGGGATCATGATGATAGGGGGAGCATGAGTGTTGCCATAAATGACAAAGGGGGAGATTGTTGGAAGATTGGTTGTTGTCATTGATGTCAACCCTAGTCATGGGTTTTGGACCGCAATATTGATGAAGTTATTTGGACATTGAGGAAAATGCACATGTAGATACAACACCCATGGATGGATAGTATACATCATGTTGTTTCCAGTGGTATGTAGCATGTCACGTGGATCCTCATGGTTGAGGAGAAATGAATTTTTGAATATGACAAAGTGAATTGAAGAAGGAAGTACATGTAGGCCCTGAAGATAATTAAAGAAAAGAATTACAAAATAAGAAAGTTTCAGGTCGGCCCTAATGTTAAAAGGAAGTGACATAAATGTTATAAATAAACATCATTATACATTCATTTGATACAAGTCTAATTTTAGAGGAAATCAGAAGTAAAGAAGGTCGGATTTCAAGGGAGGATGAAGTCTTTTGGTGATGTGTTCTAAGGTATGTTATTTTCAGGTCATCTTACCATTTTTTCTATAATTTTTTTTCTAGAAAGATTCATATGGTTAAATCGCTATGGTATTGAGAATACATATCAAGGTACCTCTAGTAAAAATTTCAGCTCTTGATTCACTATAATTCTGGAGATACACTCTGTGGAAGATAGGGTTTGTGACCAGTCCTGAAGCTAGTCAATAAACAGGTGTTCCGAGTAAAACAATCATAACTTATTCATAAAGAATACAAATGAAGTGGGACCACTTCCATTGGAAATAGTATGGACTTTGTTTTCTTGTGTGCGAGTTTCAGAATTGNNGGCATGCTGTACAAGTTGGGTCTTCTGAATAAACCAGAATTGAATAAAGTCTACCATTCTTTCTATAACTTCCTTTTGGGGAGGATTCAAGGAGTGAAACTTGGATGAGTTTCAAAGAATACATTGAGTAATATTATATATAGGATCATATTACTCCAAGAATTGAAGAATTTCATAAATTGAAGAAGTCTCGGGAAGCATTATCAGGTTCTATGTGATGATTGGTTGATGGTGATGATTTAATGTGAAGTTTTATTATCTCTCATATATTCTTGGGTGGAAGGAAGGGGAAATAATGGAGAGTTCAAATCTCTCTTGATATTGGAGGATTGTATCTTCCTCTTGGAGGTTTATCCCTCCCTTTANCTCCCTTTACATTTGGAAGTTGTAGCTACCTTTGGAAGTCATTACTTCCCTTGAACAATAACTATTGATTATTTCTCATATATTGTGCATGGTGTACTGTGGTGTATTTGTGTAACTCTTATACTATTGTTCATTTCTCATTGGATATAATTGATTCATTTCTCATTGGATATAATTGAATGGTTTAAGTATAAGTTGAAAAAGTTTTAAATTGTACTTGATATTGATTCACCCCCCTCTCAGTATCAACAATATATATAGAAATACATAGAAATATTACAAAAGATATCAAGGTCTGATGTTTATCCTTGACCACCCAAGGGTCAGATTATTGTTTTTCCATAATAATTCTTATAATTACAGACTGGGGGAAACATGGGTGTTACAATGTTTTTACCAAGAATTGGGGAAAGTATCATCTCAATTGTTTGGTATGTTCCCTCTTTTAAGAAGACTTTGTTTTCTTTGATTTTGATCCGTCAATTAGGGCATCAAATTGTAATTGAAAATGGAGTTATTAAAATTAACTTGGTAAAGGAGAATTATAAAACTATGATGACAATATATGAAGAAGGAAAAATTCTTCGAATGAAAGGCATAGTCATTCTAAGAAAGAAGGATTTTGCAGGATCAGTAGAGATATGTATTGCACCCATTCGGTTGTGGCATGTTCATTTTGGACACTTAAATTTTGATAGTCTTTTCCAACTTCAACAACAAGAAATGTTAAAGGGATTCCCACATTCCAGAAGGAAAATGCAATATGTCAATCTTGCATTTATGGAAAACAAAGAAGGTTATCATTTCCTATAGGTTCTTGGAGGGAAAACATGAGGTTATCACATGTTCACAATGATATTTGTGGACCTTTGGATACTTCACTTAGAGGAAGGAAGTATTTATATTATTTATTGATGACTTCAGCATGATGGTTTGGGTGTATTTTGAAAGGAAAAATCAAAAGAATTAAAATAGTTTCAGTCATTTCAGAACTTGGTTGAAATTGCAACTAGGGAGAAAATCACCACTTTGAATACAAACAATGGAGGAGAATTCACTTCAAGTGAATTCAATACATATTTCCAAGAAAAAGGAATTAGAAGGTAGTTGACTAACTCCTTTACTCCACAACAAAATGGAGTAATTGAACAAATGAATCAAACATTAATTGGAATGGCCAGAGAAATGTTGTTCTTCAAAGGGTTAGGTTCAAGTTATTGGGTTGAGGTAGTGCATACAACAATCTACTTGAGAAATCGGTCTCCTTCTTCATATTTATATGGCATGACTCCTTATGAAGCATGGTATGGGTTTAAGCCCGTGATAAAGCATATTAGATTTTTTGGATTAGTTTGTTATGCACTTGTTCCAAAATAAAAACGAACAAAGTTAGATTCCAGGAGCATGAAATGCATTCTAGTTGGGTATCTTGAACAGAAAAAGGGCTATCGGCTTTTATCAGGGAGTATTTTGTTGTTAGCAAGGATGTTGGTTTTGATGAAACAAAAATTCTAAGTACAGATGAAATTAAGAAACAACTTAGTCAATTAGAGAAAAAAATGACTAAGGAAAAACAAAGGTTGCAATCCAAAAACAAATCAAAGGATGATCAATGGTTTGAAACAGCTTGGACATCAGAAGAATAAGTGGAAAGTGAAGAATCAAAAATGTATTCACAAGTTAACTTAGAAGATTCAACTCAAGTTAACATTGATAATGATTCTTTGGATGGTAACTTATCACCATCTGCAGTTGCACATAAGACTCCAAAGTGGGAAACTCAAGTACTTAAGGATGTTAAGTCTGATGAAAAACATAAAATAGGTACAAGGAGTCATCATAACTTAGGTTCCCTTAATTATGCTCTTACTGTTATTGACCCATCTAATTTTGTATATGCAATAGAATATGATGAATGGAGGAAGGAAATGTAGATTGAATATGATGTAGTAATCAAAAATCAGACTTGGAAAATCATAGAGTTTCCAAAGGATGTTAAACCCATTGGTTGTAAGTGGGTTTACATGATACAATATAAGGAAAATGGTGAAATTGATAAGTATAAGGCAAGATTGGTCACAAAGGGATTTGCTCAAAAAGAAGGTATTGATTACGAAGAAACCTTTGCTCCAACATCCAAGTGGAATACTAGTAGGGTTGTATTGGCTTTGGCCGCACAAAATGAATGGAAAGTACACCAAATGGAAGTAAAAAGTGCCTTTTTGAATCGTGATCTACATGAATATGTATATATGCTCCAACCCCCCGGTTTTGAAATTTCAGTACAATAAAATAAATTTTGTAAATTGATTAAGGCATTGTATGGGTTGAAACAAGCACCTAGAGCTTGGTATGCTAAAATGGATGCCTATTTACAAAAAATTGGTTTTCTTCGAAGTGAGTCAAACGCCACTTTGTATGTTCAAGTTCAAGGCAACAATTTGATCATTTTGGTAATGTATGTCGATGATTTTCTCATAAAAGGTAATATCAATGACCATATTTCTCAGGTAAAGAAAGAACTTCTAACAGGTTTTGAAATGACAGATTTGGGATTCCTCCATTACTATCTTGGAGTTGAAGTAATGTAGCAAGAGAGAAGCATTTTCATTCCCAAACTAAGTATGTTTCATAAATACTAAAGAAGTTTGGAATGGAGGATTGCAAACCAGCTATCACACCCATGGAGAAGAACTTAAAACTTTCTAAGTTTGAAGGGGGGAGGGGGGGATTTTCAGTAGTACCGGGTATCCACAGTTAATTGGAAGTTTAATCTATCTAACAAATGCTCTTATGGACTTATCTTTTTCAATCAGCGTACTTTCCAGGTATATGCAGAAACCAAGAGAAATTCATTGGAATGCAACAAAAAAGGTACTTAGATATCTTCAAGGAATAAAAGATTATGGACTTGAATATAAAAGGAATACAAATTTTAGACTTGTTGGCTACTCAGATGTGGATTTGGTTAGAGATATTGATGGTAGGGCTCCTACTTTGGGTTATTTAATGAGCATGGGATCAACTATTGTATACCGGGGTTGTAAGAAACATGACATAGTTGCAAAATCAACAAAAGAAGCTGAATATATATTAGCTTGGGAAGCATCTTGCGAAATAGTATGGTTGCGACAGATTTTGCAGGATCTTTGATGCAGGAGCATCTTTGGCAAGCGCGCAGAGGCGGGACCACTCAACACATGAGAGTGCTTCCAGAACTTCAACGTGGGCAGTTACAACCGATTTTGAAATTCGCCTTCACTCAGCGTCGGAATTTACCTTTGGAGGCATGCTTGAACCAGTGTCAAATTTTACCCTTTGAGGCACGTTTTGAAAATCGTAAACAAAGCAAGAGTTTCCACTACAGCTCTAGAATGCGACTAAACTAAGATAGTGTAGGATGAATTTTAGAGTAGGCAAGTCACCAGGGGAAACCCTAGAAATCTTTTTGAGTTAAGTAGAAGTTTGTACACCCAGTTGGGGTTAGCTGCAACACAGAGAGAAATTAGTTGTAAGGGAGAACTGCAAGTTAGCAGGAGATCTCAGTTTTTGAGTTACTGTAATTTGAATGTATTTTGTAGCCATTGGGCACTTGTGAATATAACAAGAGGGAAAATTGATCCAAATGCGTGTTGTGCAGTTGTGTTTAAATTTTCCTGTCTTTTTTGTTATTCTTGTGTCCCATAAACAAGTGAATGAAACAGTGACTGTGAGTTTTCTAGTTTCAATTGTTTCTCTTCATTGGGAGCTCTGCAAGGTGTGCATCGAGCCAAAGAGGAACATAAGGAAAATAGGAGGAATTTCTCTGCGAGAAATACCATGGATTTGAGTTATCAAAATCCCTCAGACACAAGGAGTGCACGGGAAATTGAAGTCTGAACTAGACAAATATCAAGAGGAACAACACTTCGGAAAGTGTTATCGAGATCCAGGAACTCATTCCCGAGAAGAAGCGAAGACCAAGTCTTCAAAGACTTAGAAAATCTTCTAAGTCTAGAGCAAGTAAAAGCTCAGGAGGAAGAATGTCGTAGAGAATTGGATCACGGTGGAGAATCCCATGGATCATCCAATTTTAGGTAGGAGCACAGGCTTTAACACTGCATAGATCCAGGAGGGGAGATCTCGAAGATTTGAATGGATGGTGGAGAGTCCTCGAGGAGAAACGTCGAAACCCTGCAAGTCGTTGGATAAGGTGGAGTTGTGAGGAGATTAGAAGCAAGGGATTCTTGATGTCCAAATATTAGGAGGAATAGTGGCCATTGATCTCAGATAGATCTAGATCGTCGGTCCACATCGCGATTTCAGGTATCGCAAGTTGGAAGGACAGAGGTCCTTGTCTCCCAAAATCCCGAATCACGAAATAGCGAAATAGCGAGGTTGGACGTGGACAGTAGATCTCAGGGATTATTGTGAGTCGTTGATTGAATGCCAAGATATTTCTTCATTTCAACAACCAGGGATTCCAAGGAGCAGGGATAGAGGTCCTTGTCTCCCAAAACCCTGAATCGCGAAATAGCGAAATAGCGAGGTTGGATGTGGACTGTAGATATCGGGTCATCGAGATTTCATCATTTCGGCAACCGGAGATTCCAAGGAGTAGGGATATCCCTTGTACCCTTATTCCATAAAACACGAAACCCAAAGGAATAGGCGTTGGAACATGAGTCTAGCCAGAGGTCATAGCTCTTGGTCATTGTTTGCACCCTTTTCATCGACTTGGTGAGCAAATCGAGGGTGCTTACATGCCCAGTTGGGTCTTGCTGAGCATGACAGCTGTAGAGGAAAGAGTTAGGAAAAGAACAACAAAACTATAAGCAAGAATTAAATTAAAACAAACTAAAATTAGAAGCATATGGATAAAGAAATAACAAACAAAAAAAGACCAATATCACCAATGTTTTTAGGCTGATCAATTGATGAAATCAAAGCACAATGAAGAAAGGGGACTATGAGTCCCTTCTTTTTCCAATGGAAGGATCTTGAGGCCCTCACAAACTTGCTCTCCTTACAATGAGAAAATGAGAATGATGGTGAAAGAACTCCTAGCACATCCACTCAATGGAGAGGTGGATAGCTCAATGAAATGGTGCTAATGCGTTATTGCCAAGGAGTGAGTCCTTAAAACAATCTAAGTAGCATAACATTACATGAAATTCCTTGAGAAAATGATGTTTCTTCATGGCTTTTTATAGCATAGCATTGGGTGATTATGTAACTCCTTTGAAGTGTGAAAAGGGGCTCTTTAGGGCTTCATTAGGTCTTTGACCAGCCTACCACGTGGATTCAGCTCAGATTTGACGGTCAAATCGGCTTGGGAGCTGATCCATAACTGGTTGGGAGGCCGACCAATTCAATAAATGCATCGTTTAGCAAGTGCGCGGGTTTTTGCACTAACATCCACGCATCGTGCGTGTATGCGCGCATGGTACATTCTTGTTCCATGCATGTGCACACGCACCCAACTTCTGTAAAGCGCCCTTCAATTTTTGGTTACTTTGTATAGTTTTTGACATTTTTGCAATGCTGTGAAATTAATTCAGTGCCATGAATGACTTCATTACTATTTTGACGATGCTGAGTTCTTGTCGCCATGTGCGGACGAAATTTCAGTGATAATAGATGCCCCCTGATGGATGAGGTTAGGAGCATACGTATAGCCAAAAATCCATCAATGTTTCTTCTACTGAGAATGTTGTTGTAAGAGAGAGCAATAGTGGGACCGTGTAGAGCGATCCTTTGGAGAAGAAAGAAACTGGTAGAACCCGACCTTCCATAAGGTGCGTAACAATATACAACTTTGTACAAATGAGGCGGGCATGCCCCATGCTCATGTTATGTAACTCTGAAAAAAAGATGACGGAAGTGTTGGTGTAGATAACTGCAGCGCCCTCGGGGGCGGTGATGATAAAGGTAGAAGACAATTCTGCAAAGGAATATACTCTGAACAATAGGCAATGATCGCGGTAATAAGCAGCGACGATGATGTGGGCATTGATAGTCCTACCCGGTTCAGAGGTCTTCGACAAATGATAAAAAGAACTACAATAGTCACAAAGTAAGGCCCACCATAACATGAGAAAGTGTTGGCGTCGAATGTTATGGGGGCCAATGATAGCAGGGAGCAATGGTGTTTCACCCTGTGTCATCCAAGATCTCTCATTAAATGGAGAATGAGAATCAAGATACTGTTGCCCTTCTGGAAAAAGTGTGTTGTTGTCGACAAAAGGGGAACGTGACTCCTAGAAGAAAAGGGCTTCATAGAATCTACTGAGGTGAGGAAGTGGGATAGGTACATGGACGAAGTCAAAAAGTGGGGAGACTCAAGACTACCCTTGGTTGGAGGGTGTATGATATAATGAGTGGTCACAACTATGTGACAAGGTCGAGTGTCAGGGGGACGCCAAGACCGAGGATATGTTGTGCCAGAGGCGGGACAAGGTGAACAAATTCAGAGGGTGGAGGTAAGTGACCTGGGTAGTTCTCTAAAGATATGGACGATGCCGGCAAGGGAAGATGAGAAGCAATGCTCCAACCAAGGGTGACATGGGTTGCGCGTGGCCAAAATGAAGCAAGTCGCCAATGATGACGACAAAAGAAAATGTAAAGAATGGAACTACAAGATGTTTGTACAATAAATAATGAATAATTTTGGGGGAAAATGTACAAATACAGAAACGGGTGCCCCAGTGTGAAATGCGTGCCCCAGGGAGGGCAGAATTGTCTTGGAAAACCAATGAAGGGTGGGGGCCCCATTGGTGAGTTTCTGTATGAGATAGGTGAAATGAGGGTAGGTTCGCAGATGGGAAAACTGATGGTGGATGAAAATGGAGGGTTCATGAGCCTGCCGAGGTGCAGGTAAAAAGAATAGAACCATAAAGAGATGATCTGGGAGTCCACATGGGAAGCTAGCAAAATGAGGAGAAGTATGTGGTCGATTCGCAACATGATGAAATACTATCGGGACTCCCATCCCTAAAGGGTAATGAAGAACAGCATGAGTGTCAAAAAGTGCCAAAAGGCGCTATGAATGGGACAACTCATGTGGGTAAGAATGCTACCGAGTAACAGTACCGAAAATGCAAATGGAGGTGTGGGTACTGCAGAGCCGGGAATGAGGATCCTAAAGGCCAATATCAGTGGGTGTGACTGGAAATGTAAATGCAATACAACGGGAGAGACTTCATGCCAGTGCTAAATATATACCTGAAGGGATGATGTTGATGACCGATGAGCAAGTACCTGCACACATAAAAACCAAATACCCAAAGTGAACAATATCTGAAGAGAATCAAAGATATGAGCATGTATTTGGCAAATGTGACAATGCGCGTGCGTACCTGACCATGATAAAAAAAAAGGTTCCCCAGGGGCTTAGGATGAAAAGTGACCCAGGGACAGCTATGATGTAGGTGGCGGGATGCTGATCCCGTGGCTGAAGACGGTTTGAAAAATGGACACCTTGGGCTCCCGGAATGGTGAGTGGAAGTTTGGCGAAAGGCCTATATATAACTGTAGGGCCCATATTGCCACCTCATTTGTACCTACTGCCACAGTGACTGGATGAGCAGATTGCAGAGGAGACTTGGAGTTTCGGGGAGTACGAGGTATCCGATCGACGTTGTGCGAGTATCAGGTTAGTGCTCTGATCATCCTACATAGAAATAGGCTTTCAATTTTTGGGCAGGGCTGGTACGGGGGTCCGTACCAGGGTAATTAGGGGAATTTGTCTGGGGTGTGGGCCCACATGCACGGGCGATTCGGTGAAAGGCACACATGCATGCACGCCTGTCCACCGATGATACGCGCATGAGTGCACGAGAGAGGGAATTTAAGGCACGCCCTAGGGGCGCGCCTGTGAGTTGAACAGGCGCGCATAAGTGTGCACCTGTGGGTTGGACAGGCACGCACTTATGCGTGCCTGTATGATGAACAGGCGTGCTCAGAAGTGTGCCTGTGCAATGAACAAGCGTGCATATATGCGTGCTTGTATAGTGAACAGGCGCACATGTATGCGCGCCTGCGGGTGAAAAAACCATGCCTTTGAGGCAAGTTTTTAAGGGTAGAAAATGAGTCTGTTTGATGTTGTTGATGGGTATCTGAGCTGATATAGGACTCGTTTTGTTTGCAGGTGGCTAGCAATGATGATGCCAGTGCGGTGGCGAGAGCGAGATTGGGCTCAGTTGCGAGAGGCTGTGGCCAATGAGGGGCCTGGGGTGCAGGCAACTTTAGCAACTTGTGGGTTGCTAAAGTTCTTTGAGTGCCCATTGATACGGGCTCAGGAGTACTTACTACAGTTCCTGCTCCAGATGTGGAGTCTGGAGCTGCACTGCTTCCTCGTGCGAGGAGAGAAAATCCCCTTCACTACGGTGGAGGATGTATATTTTTTGACTGGGCTCCCCTTCTGGGGAACGCCTCTACCGGCAGAGCCTGTGCTGCCGAGGGATACACCCCTTGCCATGATTGGCGCGTGATACTGCTCAGGCCCGGACTTTATGTCAGGGACGGTGGTGAGCATCAGTGTTATTGATGCCCTATCACATCGTTGTATAGTGGTGATGATTGTGTGGATATACGGGTCACTTGTGACCCAATGGATTAGTGGTGGCCAGCTGTTGGTGATGGAGAGGGTGGTGGTGGGCCGTGAGCGGTTCGCATGGGGGCTAACGCTACATGCGTGGATGATCGCGCAGTTGGACCATTGTCGATCCACAGGTGCAGGAGAGTTTGCATTTGGCTCGATCCTGGTAGCCTAGTTTTTGGAGAGGGTGTCGATGCTGCGCCCGAGGGTTCTACTAGAGATGCCAGGGGCACGAGATCTGTGCTTGAGGCAGTGGTCTTCAATTTTGGTTCGCCACGGTGGTGGCGAAGGTGGCCATTACTTTTCAACACAGGCAGCACAGATATGGCGACAGATGCCGCAGGTAGTACTTCAGTACCCCTATGATGGGGTTGACTTTCGGGGGGACCCGGACATGGTGTTGCCTCCAGGGGAGGTTTTTGACCATCGAGGTACGGTTGAGTATTGTGTATGTTTTTTATTTATGTTGTTTTTGTGATATAGCAGTCCATATATGATATAGATGATGATACAATTTTTGTTGTTGTTTTTTGCATGTGCAGATGTGGCACCTCGCGGGTGCGAGGTGGAGATGCAGCGAGTGCTAGCTTGGTGAGATCCGGAGGGACGACAGCAGGAAGAGAGACGGTGGCAGGAGGATGTCGCGGGTCGACCAGCAGACCCGGAGAGGGCAGTGAGGCAGCGTCGTTTCAATGACCCTGGTGCAGGGCCATCTCATGCTCCCCTGGCAGCAGCGGGGGTGGACTTTGATGATATACACAGTCATCTAGAGACGGTGTTGCAGGACGTGTCAAAGGGCATGTGGACACGGATCCAGGATGAGAGCTTCCTGGAGCAGTGTGTGGGGGTGTCGCCACCATGGCGGGCTATAGTGCGACGAGCAGTTGTGCTTGCCACGATGCCTAGTGGACGCCTGTCACCGGGGCAAGAGGGTCCTGTGGGTGGTCCTCCACCACCGCCTGGGGCAGGTGGGGGTGGGCCACCACCTCCTCCTGAGGGAGGAGCAGGTGGGGGTGCGATAGAGGCCCCCTGATGTATGATGTACTTTTTTGTTGTTGATAGGTTGGTGAGCCGGTTTTTGTACTGAGGTGCTGTATTGACCTGCGGATACATGTATTTTTTGTATGTAAACATTTGGATGGCCTGATGGGCCGATATATATGTATGAGTATACATATTTTGAGATCCTGATGTTGTCTACATGTGTTTTTTTTTTTTTTTTTTTTTTTTTTNNAATATGTGTAAATGTAATGGAATCAAAATGTCGAGATAATAATCTAACCTGCAGGTATTTGCGAAAGAGGCACGGATCGCGTACATGGTAAACATTGTTGAGCTGGAGAACGACTAGTTGAGAGTCGAGGAAGACGCTAAGGTTGTGAATATGATGATGTTGGGCATCGGCCAAGAGGCCAATGACCGCAGTGTATTCGGCTTGGTTGTTGGTTGCTGGCCCCAAACATATGTCGCTTGAATGTAGCATTTTGTGTGAGGGGGTGTATAGAGCCCAAGCCGCCGAAGCGAGATTTTGTGTCCAACGGCTGGCGTCGTCGGCGTAACCAATGTGGTAGGCTAGTGGAGGAAGCATCTGTCAATAGCACAAAGGATAGTTTAGATGAGAGGTAGGAGGAAAAAAGTTTAAAAACACTAAAAAAGAAAAAATAACCTAAAGTAGAATGACTACTTCTAAGCATAAAATTTCTTGAGGTATAACCCATTGACGGGTTCCTTGAGTGAGAGGCCTTCGGGGGAGGCCAGGATGTATGCGCCTTTAGTGAGGCAATGTTGGATGATGTAAGGGCCATGCCAAAGTGATGCAAATTTGCCATGGCCAAAGGTATCATGGGCGATATCATAGGCCAGGATGAGGTCGCCTTCACGAAATGATCGAAGGTTGACATGACGATCGAAGGTAGCCTTGGATCATTTTTTAGCTACCTCATTGTTATGTAAGGAAGATCGACGATCTTCATCCAGAGACTCCAAGTTCAGCAAGCACTGCTCCATTGGAGCAGTGTCAGGTAAAAGCTCAATTGCGGTGCGTAGGGTGGGAATTTCGCACTCGATGGGAAGAGTTGCCTCGATCCCATGGACTAAATGAAAGGGCATGAAACCTGTAGTGGTCTTTACTGTCGTTCGATAAGCCCATAGCAAAAAAAATAACATATGATGCCAATTGGTTTTATGTTTATTAACTGTGCGTTGTAACATGGTCTTGAGGACTTTGTTCACTGCCTCGACCTGTCTGTTTGACTGAGGGTAATATGGTGAGGCAAACTCGTGAGAAAATCCTAACCAAGATGAGAGTTCGACGAAGATCTCATTCTCGAAGTGTTTCCCATGGTCAGAAACAAGTTGGAGTGGTACTCCAAAATGGGATATGACGTGGTTAAAGAAAAAATGCGCTGCAGTGTCAGCGGTGTTGTTGAAAGTGGACATAGCTTCGGCCCATTTGGTGAAGTAATCAATGGCAACAACAATGTATTTGTGACCATTGTTGGAGGGGGGATTACAAGTCATAAAGTTGATGCCCCATTTACAAAAAGGGCCCACAGTAATGACAGGGTGAAGAAAAGTGGGGGGAGCTCGGGTTTGTTGGCGTAGAGCTAACATTGCTTACATCGTTTCATGGCATGAATGCAATCATGAAATAAGGTAGGCCAAAAGTAACCGGCCCGGATAATATTTTGAGCCATGGATATACCCAAAATATGGCCCCCACAAGCGTCGTTGTGGCAGTCGTTTAAGACTCTGTCGGCCTTGTCAATAGTCAGGCAACGACAAAGAATGGTGTCAACGCCCCGTCGATATAGGATGTCTCCGATGAGGAGATAGCGGGGGCCCTGATGGCGAATACGTCGACGATCATCTCGTGATAGATGGTTACCAAAATTTTGAGTTTGTAGGTAGATGAGAAGGTCACCATACCAAGGATCATCTGACGCGATGTAAAAGAGATGTTCGTCAGGAAAGTCGGTGTTGACGGGAGCACTAGTGGTGTTAGAGGGGAGGGTCGTGACAAGTTCAACGAGAACGAGGGCCTTCTTACTCTTAGGTGTTGAGAAATAAAGGTCGTACTCCTGGAGGATAACAATCCAACGAGAGAATTTTTTGTTAATTTGTCGACGGCTGAGCAAATATTGCATAGGGTTGGAATCTGCGACAACCTTGGTGGTACGAAGCAGAATGTAATGATGCAGTTTCTGGACTGTGAGGACAAAGGCAAGAGAAAGTTTCTCTTCGTGTTTATACTTCAAGGGTGGCCCTGAGAGGTTCTTACTAACGCAGTAAATGACGTGTTCACGATGGTCATCTCCGAGCTGGACGAGGACGCCGGCTACTGATATAGTTGATGCTGATACGTAGAGGATGTAGTCGTGATTGTAGTCAGGTGCACTAATCAAAGGTGCATTTGAAAGCGTCGATTTAAGATCATCAAATGACTGTTGGGCATAGTCATCCCAATGAAAAGGGATGTCGTGGAATAGTAAGAGAAGGAAACTATGTGCGCGGATGGCGTAATCAGGAACAAAGCGTCTAAGAAAGTTAGCTTTCCCCTGTAGACTCTGCAGTTGTCGTAAATTTCAAGGGGGTGGAATTTCGGTGATAGCTTTGACTTTGAGGGGGTCGATGGTAATGCCTCTTTGGGAAATGATAAAACCGAGGAGGCGCCCGGTGGTGATACAGAACACACACTTGAGAGGATTCAAGCGAATGTTGTACTGACGACACCATTGAAAAATGATTCGTAAATCATTGAGATGTTGGGTGCATTTCTTAGATCGAGCTGTGAGGTCGTCTAAGTAGGTGAGGATTATTTTAGCCAAATAGTGAAATATGTATGTCATCGCCCACTGGAAAGTTGCGCCGACGTTTTTTAAGCTGAAAGGCATGACATGATATGAAAAAGTACCCCATGGGGTAATGAATGCAGTTTTATACTGATCGGCTGGGTGGATTTGAATTTGGTTATAGCCAGAGAATCCATCCATAAAGGAGAGAGCCTCGTGGTTGGCGCAATCGTCAATAATGTGATCGATAAAAGTTGTTGGAAAGTTATCTTTGGGACATGCGTTATTGAGATCGCGAAAGTCTGTGCAAACGCGGATAATGCCCTGTTTTTTGTTGACAGGTACAGGGTTGGAAACCCATGAAGTGTAAGCGATGGGGTAAATAAACCCGACCGTACATAATTTGTCAATTTCGACTTTGATAGCCGCGACCTTGGATGGGTGTAGAGGTCGTTGTTTCTGGCGAGTGATGTTAGGCCAAGTTTTGATGCGATGCTCGACAATAGATGGGTCAAGGCCAGGCATTTTTGTGTATGACCAGGCGAAAATATCCCTATATTCCTGGAAGAGGGCTTTATATGCGGCGATTTCCTGAGGAGTGCAAGCAGCTCCAATGATGATTTCTTCGACGATGTCGTTTTTAATGGAAATGTCGATTTTGATGGTGGGGCAAATGTTGGCCATATTACCTTCTTCAAAAGCGTCGGGGGCGGGAATGGGATTGTTGAACCAATCGATAGGCCATGATGGGATGAAATCTTTGGTTTCAACCACGTAAATGGGGTTTTGGTTAGGAGGCATGGGGGCTTCCTGTGGGAGGAAGAGGGCACGATGATGTAGTGTGTCCCAGGGAGAGTCTGGGTGGTGTAGCTCTTCTAGTATTTCCTCATCACATAGGAAATAGTGGGAATACAAGGGGTCATGAGGAGTGACCTCGGTGAGAGTGTGGTTGCCCCCTGGTGAAGAAGTAGAGGGGGTAATGGTCGAAGATGGTGAGGGTTCACTCGACATAAACCAGATGTTGAAGTACTGAGGGGTACCCATGGCGGTTGGATGGAGAGTATCCATAGGGGAATGAGCAGGAGAGTTAGGGGGGTTGCGGGGTAAATCCTCAAAGACATCATTTAAGAACCATGGAGGTGTTGGGAGTGCCTCGGGCTCTGGAGAAATGACATGAAGATCCTCGAGTGGCGAGATAAGGTCAATTATCGCCCCTGCGGGTCAGTGACATAGGGCCAATTGACATTGCCTGTGTGTGAGGATCATAGGACACTGGTATGTAAAATGAGCCAATGAATCGGAGAGCAAGGGCATCTCATACGTTCATTGACTGAAGTGGTGACATAACGGATGTCAGTAACATTTGTTGGAGAGGACGTAGCAGGGCGCGGGTTGTTCTGGAAGTTTTGACGTACAGCAGCTAATGTCTGCCGGAAGCGTGGCAGTGCCAGGCAATGATGGGTATAATGGTCGTATTCTGAACAGATAGCACAAGAAAATTTGGTCCTCAACCCTTTACTACTGGAAGGTTGGGTGGTAGTAGGACTAGCAGTAGTGACAAGTGTTGTGGGAGTGTGATTGAGTGGAATCAAATTCCGTAATTCTGGTAGTGATGGCCAGTTGTTGGTTTGGTGAACCTCTTTCTCACATAGTGCACAAGGTGGCGGGATGCATGGGGGAAGTGGAGCTGTGGGCTCCTTCTTTTTTCTCCGGCCCCCAGCTGTAGCAGGGGGGTAGGGAGTATGGGGGTAGTGGGGGTAAGGACGGGAATCGTCATGGGGAGGCCTTCCTGTGGGGGAAGGGATGGGCGAGGAACCATCTCGGGTGGATGTAAATACCACACTGGGATGGCTAACACCATATTAGGTAGTGTGAGTGTTTCGGCTACCTGGAAAGCTTCGATACTGGGTGGAGGGTAAAAGAAGGGAATTTGAGTGAGGGGTTGGGGAACTATCTCCCAAATGGGACTATGCCCCTAAGGGGATGTGGATTTGTGGACTGTTGGGTCCAACGAGTGCACAGGAGGCTCTAGATGGAGTGGTTCTGCGACTACTGAGACGTCAGGAATGACGAAAGCCTCCTGAGGAGGAAGAGCGTCCTCTATGTGAGTTTCGTTAGATGAGATGATGCATACTTGATTAGGGGGAAGGAGTGGTGGTGCTCCATGGTATGTCCCTAATAAGGATGGATCTTTGAAAATCCTAGGACTCATCTCTACGAGTGGGTATGTGTCATGGTTGGTGTGGATGAGAGGAAGAATGTTATCGAGATTGGCAGATGGGTTAGGCTCGTAATATGTTATCGAGATTGGCAGATGGGTTAGGCTCGTAATGTGAGACTTGGTCGATGGTCACAATCTTCCCGTTATGGGGGAACATGATTGTCCGAAAGACAGATGATGCCACTACCTTCATAGCATACATGTAGCTATGTTCAAACAAGATATTGCAATCGAGCGGAGCGTCGATAACTTCGATATCAATGAGAATAGTTTTTCCCTCAGGTTCCACGAGGACATTTTGGAAGAGCCCTTTAGGAGATGATGGTCGTCCATCATAAGCTCATAATGTGATGGCGGAGGGTATGAGTTCCAGGGAACCAAGTTTCTGCCATACTGTTTTGGACATGATGCATGTAGATGCACCCTCATCGATGATACACCGATGGACGATGATGTTCTGTATTTTTACTGGTATTTGAATAGCGACCAAGGCGAGAAGACGAGGTTCGCAGCTATCAAGATCAAATGTGATGAGTCGAGTATCTGCAGGGTCGACTGCCCCCAAGGCGGAAAGTAGAGACTTCCGTTGTGTAGGACAAGTCTGGAGGACTTCCAAGACTGACATGGCAGCCAGGGATTGCGCTAATTCATCTACCAAACTATAATTATGAGCTACCCTAGCCTGTGGGTTGTGAACATTCCTACGCAAGGGGATGCGAGGGATGTATAATGGTGGTTCAGCGGAAGGGCGAGGGATCACCAACGGGGGTCCCGTCGGTGTATGGTTTGTCTCTAGAGAGATAGGAATAGACTCAGCTGGTGTCTTATACTGACGATTCCGTGTTTGCAGAAGGATCTCTTCCTCACTGGTGAGGAGAATTGTACGCTCTGCTGGATGGTTGGGGTTGTGGTATTGTCCTACCTGAGGTGGGGGATGTTGTGGTGAGATCGGAAGAG
>CBVK0101254359.1:0-10094 GCA_900067695.1 Picea abies
TCTTCCGATCTCACAATGCTCATGTGTAGGATATAAGCTTGAATTGTTTTCCATCGCATCTATTAGTATTTCATTCAATTTTGATTAACATTAGGGAGAATTAGTGTATTTTGTATTTACTTTTGAAGTCATGGATAATGTGTCTGTAACACCTTGTTTTCTCCCAAGATTGCAATTATGCACAAACTTCATATGTTAACATTATGAGGCATGTAATTGTCTTTTGATTTAATATAAACACCAAAATACTGACTAAGAGGGAACATAAACCAAAGGAAATTGATGAGGTAGGGGGACTGATGGAATGGTTGAGTGAAGTGGAGATGAGGTGCATCAGTGAAGAAAATAGGAAGCTTTCACAACAAGCTAATCTATGCTTGCAAACATAATAACTTTACCTACCAGCATACTAGACTGGTGAGGAGGCCAAGTGAACATTTAGAGAAGGTCGTGGAGGTGGTTGAGTAGTTAATGATTGTGGTAATTCATCCATATAGAAAGAATGGTTGATTTAATAACTGACGGGGAATTTACCACGAAACCTCCCCTTCATATTATGAAGGGAATATTGCAGGTTACGTTTGCAAGACGCTGCAGATATCTCGAGGGGATGGAGAAGAAAATCGGAGGAGAAACACACATAGAGAATGTAATCTGATAGGAGGATAGGCCCCGTAACAGAGATTGCACCCAAAGATAGAATAATTCCATAGAGAAGACCCAAAGATGAGCAAGAGAGAGTGTGGAGGTGTGGATGTGTTGATTGAGAAAGAAAATAATAGCTTTCTGGAAGAAAATAGGAAGTTTGTCTGAGTTGTTGATGATCACCTTGAACAAAGAAGACCTGAATTCCCAAACTAGACCAATAGTGGGTTGCATTTTGGTGCTTACTGGACAGAAAATGACATTGTTAAGGGGAGGTATCTGAGGGACTATTGAGCAGAGAAGGCAATCCCTTGTGCAAAGGAAATCCATTTGAGAAACCACCTAAGAAACTTGTAGAGACCCGAAGCTCAGTGGGAGGTGGAAACTTTTGTTGTGTCAGAGGAGGAAGGAGAGTAACCTTCTTGGATTATTGCAGTCTTAGAACCCTGTTGAGTCAATTTCCTTGGTGGTATCATGGCTTGGAATGGTGGTTGTGTTTTGTAGGAAGTAACTCTACAACAAGGCCTAAGTTTGGGAGGAAAGGTGTCCCCTCTCAGTCAGTTGGATTTGGAAAATTTCTTATCAAATAAGTGAACATCCGTACTAAAAATAACTGTGAATGATTTATATGAATGCTCATGAATGGAACAATTTTATGATAACATATATGAATGTATGAATCCAATAAAAAAAATTGTACTTAACTTATGATTTTGAATATTGTAAGATGAGCCATGTTATGATGTTCATTATCAGTTTGTTAAATCGTGAAAATGACTAAGGGTGAATTGTTACCTATTTGAATACTCTATATTTTCTTGTGTGGAGAGCTTGAAATCATGTGAGGTTTTAACCTTAAATTTGACAGTTTGTAATGGACATAGAATTTGTTTTGAGTTTTTGAAAGTCAAAATCAAATTCTTGCAGAACTTGAAAAATGGATAAGTACTTAGAGCGGATAGTTATGACTCCTTCAAACCCTATGTTAGTCAATGTGTAACAAAAACCATCGATCTGAAGAAATTAGGACCATTTATTGGTGGGATGTTCAGAGTTGAAGCATCGAAGATATCCCTCAAACATTGTGGGAGAGACTCCAAGCGAGAGACTCTGAAACAAACCATTCAGAGTGGGGTTTTTGGAAGGAAATATCATGTGTCATGAGAATACCTCTGAATGAGATGCTTTGAATTCAATCCAGTGTGGGTCATAGATTAGGAAGCAGGTGATATAAACCCTCAGTCTTTGATATTAGTGGGTACCACTTAGTAATATCATAGGAATATGGAGAGTGAGCATTGATTGGGAGTGTCAGTGTGAAGACATGTGTCAGTAGTCGATTAGTTAATTGGTTCAAGTCCAAATCTAGTTGGCTCAGAGTTAACTATTTTTGGAGTATGACTCAAAAGGATTCAGAGCACTCCTCTAAAGTGTTGAGTGCAACTCCAATGGAAGGTAGATATTGAGTCACCATATATTGGTGAATGGAGAGATGGAACGATAGTCATCAATCTGTCGTGAATTTCTCCCAAGTGAAGAGGCAAAGTGTTAACATTATGAATGATGCAGCTTCCAACAAGGAATTTAGGATGTGCCTACAATGATATATGTTGAACAATAACTAGTTGATGAGTTGAGTATGGTCCAATGGGATAGGAGAACCTTGGGTGTCGGACTGATCTCAACCATTGGTCTAAAGATCGTGACATGCATCCACATCATCCATCGAGGAGAAGAGAATATTCCTAAATAACTTGAGTTTGGAGCAGCGAAAATGCTCAAGTTTTTCTAACTCTAAATGGATGGTATCATGATGGAATATTCTTCAATACTATATCTATCAGAGGTGAATGTAGAGCATGTCAAGAGAAAGTTTGAGCACTAACGACTGTAAGTGGACGTGGACAGAATTTCCATCATGGCAATATGGACTAATGTCACATTAGCTCCATTTTGTCCCCATGTTATATGACACAAGTTACAGGATACCATGTGGATTTTATGTGGTAGAGAGTTATTTGTTCACCTTGAGAATCGGGGAAAACTTCGGAAGGTCATAACTTTCATTCTAGAGCTTAGTTTTGAGCAAAATTTTCATCGTTGGAAAGGTATTTATGAGTAGAATATGGTGGATTTGTGGGAGAAATGATTTGATATAGTTGAGAAAAATTCTAATGCCCCATCCCTTAAAAGGACACTTAGGGGTTGGGTGTGTTATAGAGTGGTATCAAATCAAAGTTCAAAATCTAGGATTCAATGGGTCACCAAGACCACTTAATATTGTTTAAGAAGGATTTTATGTTTTCTGGAATGTATGATTCAAAGTAATGACATGAAATTCTAATGGTAATTCTTGTTTCAACATGTATGACGAGTTGAAAATTTAAGATAAGTGAATGGTGTAGCATAGCATGGATGACATCTCACACCTTAGAGATGAAGAGTATCATGGCCGGAGGGATAGGGAAACACCTCCATATTTGATGGCCACTGTGAGAATTCTAAAGGTAGATAATGAGAGGCTTATGAGAGCCCATTCCGAACAAGCAGATCTAAATGCATTCCAACTACAGAGTCTATTTGAATTCAAAAACATTTGTAGCAAGGTCCTAGCAATTCATAATTACAGTAGCCGGATAGGTTGAAAACCTCTTCGGATGCTCAAAAGCATGGACTTCCTCATAGAAATGTAGAAAGGAGTTCTTCCAAAATAAATCATCGGGTTACTAAGAGTGGAAAATAAAGTGGAGGCATTTTCATGGATTCCTCTAGTTGAAATACTATTTCAGTAGAACAGTGCAATAGTGGCACGAAATCCATCAATTCTAAGAAGAGAAAGAGGAAGAATTCTCATAATTTTTTGACTGAATAATTCAAGAAGGCTAAGCCACCTAACTTTGATGGTGAAATAAATAAAGGAGAGGAAGCCAAAGACTGGTTATTTAGCTTGAAAAAGTACTTTCGAGTACATAATTATTTATACAATACCAAGGCAAGAATTGTAATGTTTAACTTGAATGCAAGGGCTTCCATTTGGTGGGAAGACCTTTAGGAAATCAAAAGGATAAAGGAAATAAAATTAACCTCGAAGCAGTCTGTTTGAGAGATACTTTCACAAGTCTTACCTATTTGAAAAGTATTATGATGATTAAATAAAGGAATCCAATGAGCTTAAAATGGGGCAACTTACCTTGGATGTGAATGCAAAAATATTTATGGAGTTGTTGAGGTATGTTCCCTAACTTAAGGATGAGAAGGAAAGAATCCAACATTTTCTCAGTGGGTTACCACAATCATACTAGGATCGAATTGAGTTTGATAAACCCAAGATGTTGGAATACACCATTCGGAAGGCCAAAGTCTATTACAATGAGTCTAATCAAAAGCATGAGTATTCCAAGGATTGGAAAAGAAAGGACAAGAGTGGATTCCATAAGAAGGGATTCAATTCTTTTCCCTACAATAATTCTGGGAAAGATGCACAGACGGGTCAGCCAGGAAGGAGTGTGCATCAGCAAAATTTCTCATCTCAAAGTATGAATAAACCAGCAGAGCAAGCAAGGGAAAGAGTAGAGGAGCCCAAGAAAGGACCTTTGCAATGTTGGGGATGTGGAGAGCCACATATATTGAGGGATTTTCCCTGCAGGAAGCATGACAGTAAAAGAGTGTATAATGTGTAGGAGGAATCTATAGTCAACGACATAGCCAAGATCGTACCAAGAATCTATGCAGCGGTATAAAATAAGAAAGAAAACCACCAAGCCTTTGCGGTGGAATTGAAAGGTATTATTACTGAATGACCATATTTTATTTTAGTTGACCCATGATCTAATATTAGTAATGTTTCACCTCAAGTGGTTGATGCATGTTCATTATAGAGAAAGAAACACATCAAAGCGTGGTTAGCTCAGTTAGCCACTAGATCAAAGAGGAAAGTGGCAGAGGTGGTTGAAGCTTGTCCGATTTCGGTGGAGGGATTTCAGACCCAAGCGAACCTGAATATTCTACCCCTTATTTCTTATGACGTGTTGTTGGGTATGGATCAGTTAGCCATCCATAAGGAAAATTTGAACTATTATGAGAAAATTATAGAATGTGAAGATAAGGAAATACAAGAACTTAGCAAGGCATTTGGAAGTCAGTCTCTGTGGGACAAATATCATCATTGCAGCTCATGAAGTTTAGCAGAAAAGGGTGTCCCTCTATGCTATACAAGTACTATACTCGACAAAAGGCAAGGAGATGAAGGTTGAAGATCACCCAGTGCTATGGGAATTTAGAGATGTGTTTCCTGAGGAGGTGCCTAGATTACCTCTGAAAAGAGACCTTGAATTTTCAATTGATCGTGTGCCTAGAGTAGTGCCAACATAGAGAGCGCATTACAAGATGAGTACACCTGAGTTGGTGGACTAAAGATGGAACAAAGATTTCACCCAGAGACAAAATAATTCCATAGAGAATACCAAGAGATGAGAAGGAGAGATCATGGAGGTGTGGATATGTTGATTGAGAAAGAAAATAATAGCTTTCTAGAAGAAAATAGGAAGCTTGTTTGATTTGTTGATGATCACCCTGAACAAAGAAGACATGGATTTCTGAACTAGAGAAATAATGGGCTGCATCTTGGTGCATACTAGAAAAAAACTGGCACTTGTAAGGGGAGGCCGTTGAGGGTCTGTTTGTTGGCAAATGTTTACCAAGTAGTATGCTTGTCATTGATGGCAAGTACAATAGTGGAGATGGAAGGATAAGAAGGATAATATCCCTTGGGGATTCGGACGTGAAAGCTCAGGAGGAATAGCATTGAGGAAAACGCGCATGGAAAAGCTCAAAATACAGGAGTTTGCAGAGGAGAAGGAAGATAGAGATCCATAGCCGTTGGATCCCATCCAAAATTCTCGACAGCATGACGGCCATTAGATCTAAATATTGACAAGAAGAGCATGCTAAAGAGGAGGATAGGTCTCAGCCATTAGATCCAAGCGCAGGACCTGACCACCATTGGATCGAGGAGAACCTGCACGATCCTTAAAGAACAAGGAGAAGCGGGAGTAATCGTGATATGAGAAATCGCGACATAATCTGAGTCGTCAGATCGAGGTTGATTCTAGACTGTTGATTCCAGCCAATGGAGAGGCATCGGGGATCGAGACTTTTAAATGACAAAGTCACTTGACATTAGGAATGTCGATTTCGTGATGTGTGAAATCTCGACTGAACCTGAACCGTCAGATCAACATGTGATCTAGACCGTCGATCCAACTCATGACGGCAGACCATGTCAGCTAGGGACACGTGGCACAACCAGGTAATGATAGGTGTCAGTAAAATTCAACACTTTAGGCACATGTAAGTCACGAATCAAAGTGACAAGTGGCAGTATTTAACACGTGACAATCCACGTGTGACATTAGCATAGTTTCGCGAATCGCGACATGGAGAGGCAAAGAAAACAATGCAAAAATCGTGATATACGATATGGCGATTCAATCGTAGCTGTTAAATAGAGATCAGATCTGGACCATTGATCATACTCCATATCGGAGTTTTGCGAATCGCGACATGGAGAGGCAAAGAAAATAATGCAAAAATCGTGATATGCGATATGGCGATTCAATCGCAGTCGTTAAATAGAGATCAGACGTGGACCGTTGATCTCAGCTCCATCTCGAAGTTTCACGGATTGCGACTTGGAGAGTCGAGATGATTCATCTCCAGATCCATGAGATGCTAGATCGAAATTTAATCAAGGACCGTTGGATCAAGAGGACACATGGGGAAAGATCGGAGCACCATAAAGCTCCATCTCGGAGTTTCGCCTATCGCGACTTGGAGTGACGAAAATCTCCATCTTAGGATCAACGAGATACGAGATCACGAAATGATCATGACCGTCAATACATCAAAAGATGTGGACCGTTGATCTAAGAGTCTCACCTATCGTGACTAGGAGTGAATAAAATCTCCAATGAAGGAACAACAAGATGCGAGATCATGATGAGATCAAGACCGTTGATTCATCAAGATCATGAACCGTCGATCAGGGTCGATGAAGATCAAGAGTTCGACTATCTCAGAGAAGATGAAGAGTATTAAACTTCCAGAGAGACTGAGGAATCTCAGTATAACATACAGTGATGCTCGACACGTGGGGTGAACCACCAGAGAAGCTGAAGAATCATGATGATGACCAGACAGAGCACTCGAGAGGTGGAGGATAACGGCGCAGAGTCAGCATGCAGAGGCATTGTGAACATTGCATGCACAAGGTGCACAGAAGCTATAAATACATGGTACAAAGAAGAGATGGTGTAGGTGGTTGTTGTTGTTGTTCGGTTGGTGGTTGTTGTTGTTGTTCAGTTGGTGGTTGTTGTTGTTTTTCAGTTGGTGTTTGTTGTTGTTGTTCGATTGGTGGTTGTTGTTGTTGTTCGAGTGGTGGTGTTTGTTGATGTGGAAAGTGATTCATGCATGAAGAAGGAAGATTGTGTAGCAGCTAAATTGATCTGAAGAGGAACTGGGCAGTGAATGGACATGGCGCACAGAGGATAAATCACAGAAAAACAGACAACGCAAGTGAGATGTGAAAAAAGGCAGTGTGGCAGAAAGAGCAATGAGATGTAGCAGAACAATGATAAGTCAGGTAAGCAATTGTTGAGCATTATATCACTGTAGTAAGTTTTAGATTCAAATATTTATACTTCAAGGTGGTTGGGAGGTGCTAGGGAGGACTGTTGTCCTCAGAGATTCAAGTGGGTTCTTGAACACAAGGAGTTGGTGCTTCCTTCTAGTTGGTGCTAGAGAAACCAGGGAGTTGGTGCTTCCTTCTAGTTCGTGCTAGAGAAACCAGGGAGTCAGTGCTTCCTTCTAGTTGGTGCTAGAGAAAATAGAGAGTTGGTGCTCTCAGCAAGTTGCAGCTTGCTAAACAGAGGTTGTAGACTCATTATGAGTTGGTGCTCATTTGTATGATAATGTAAAGAATGTAATTATTACTTATCATATAAAGAAAAAGAGGTTTTTACCCTGTATGGGTTTTGTAGTGTACCTTTTGCTAAACCAAGGCATATAAGCACAAGATAACAATCGGTATACACTTACATTTGATTTACATATCAATGCAGTCTGGTATATATATATACACCACACATCATTTAACAATTTAACACACTCAACACAGAGTATTCTTATGAATTATTGCCATAATTAACAATCATCATTTAACAATTTAACACACTCAACACAGAGTATTCTTATGAATTATTGCCATAATTAACAATCGATTGCACTTCGTACTAATTCATATACACAACGGAAAATATGATAATATATATAGCACAGTCATGCCCAATGTAACAAGAACATAGATAAACACTTATATTGTAACAGTAGTGAAATCCACCAACCAAGTGCAGGCCTTCCACGAACCTCCCAGCCTTAGACCACACTGTTCATCAGCTCAACAGTGGGTCACCCCCAAGCTGGGACCGAGCTCCACCCCAAGGCAAGGAATCCTAACTAGGCCGAGGTCACAGGGAAAACCACACTTAGAATGTGTAAGGATTCTTCCCAAGATGCCATCTTGCGCCCACTACTTCCAGACTCTCATTCCCCACATGCCTGTTCTTCCCGGGAGTATACACCTTCACAAGCACAGTCCATCGGTGCTAACCTCCCTCTCTGGGCCTCAGCAACAGGTCGGATCAGGAAGTCTTAGAGCCTGAAGCTGGTGCTGGACACTCTCTGGAAGAAACCTCTTCCAACAACATCCACCTCCCTCCCCCCAAGAGAGATCACACACATGCTCAATTACCACCTGCACTGGACAACAATTCATGTGCATTCCATCTCTGCTTGACTACACAGTCAACCGGGAATACAGACTCGGACCTCTCGAAACAAGCTCAGCAATGGTAACTGGGTCTCATAGTGTTGATTCCAGAATTCCTTCAGAAACCATTTCTGCAGGGAACTACTCCCCTCTCGTCGAATGGTTGTTTCTCCTCCCCCCTACCTAGGATAGACTCACCCTCTAGTGTCGGGAATACGTGACAGACAATCCACGCAAGGGTCATCGGGGTTCAGATGGTTCAGAAGATGTACGAGGGTGTTTTTGCAGGAGTCAGATCCATTCCTCCTGGCAGTCCATGAGTCGTAATGGGGAAGAGAACCCCCAACATGGCTCATCGCAGCTTTTATTGCATGATCAAGGTTGACTCTTGTCACCCATGTGACTGCATGCGTTCCAGTAATGTGCGTGCTTCCCACTCACATGTCCTTTCAAAAAGGACTTAGGTTAAAACATATAATGCACTTCTCTTTTGGAATAATATTAAAATATTATTTCCAAGGCTTAAGCCCCCTAGGCTCATCAATTAGCCCCTTTCCCACCTTCCAGCCCCTAATTCCTTACCCATTCTATGGACGCTCGGTCCCCCTTCACTCATTCATCATGGTCGGTCTACACCTGGCAGTGTTTATATTTTATTAATCATTCTGCATATATATATACAAATACATGAGCAGGCTCCTGGCCTCCAACACTTAGGCTTCCTGGCCTAACAACACATAAGCCTACTAGCTTATACAAAACTTGGCTCACCAGCCTATAAAACATAATTACAATTCCTTTCAAAACATGGTTTACAATGGGGCTTGGCCTTGGGGACACTACAATCCCCCTCCCCTTATTTTTGCACTGTCCTCAGTGCAACTTTACACAGCATCTGCATGCCTTTCAAAATTTTCAAAAAGATGCAGGTACTCTACCCGCATAACCTCTTCATGCTCCCATGTCGTGTCCTTAAGACCGTACCAGGTCCACTGGACCTTTACAAGTTATATAGCTCGATTTCGCAATTGTTTGCTTTTCCTATCCAATATGTGCACAGGATGCACTTGCAGGACACCCTCTGGTTCCACCTGAATCACATTCCAATCGATAACATGATTAGCATCAGGTACATATTTCTTAAGTAGTGAAACATGAAATACATTATGTATAGTCATAGATGCAGGTAATGCAAGCATGTATGCAACCGGTCCAATCCTTTCCAGGATCTCAAATGGCCCACAAAATCTTGCTGCCAACTTGGTGCAACTTCCCAGCTTCAGGGAACTTCTGTTAGTTCTCACTTTCAGGAAAACATGGTCACCCACTTTGAATTCTCTAAGGGTTCTGTTACTATCAGCGTAACTTTTTTGCCTGTCCTGGGAAGCTTTTAGATTCTGTTTGATTTTTATCATTTGATCCTCCATCTCTTTGAGTAGTTTGGGTCCAACTACTACTCTGTCAGCTGGATTATCCCAGCTCACTGGAGTGTTGCACTTTCTTCCATAAAGCGCTTCGAATGGGCTCATCTTCAGAGATGTATGATACCCATTATTGTAGGCAAATTCTACCAGATGCAGGTAGTCTTCCCACCTTGATGGTTTATCCATCACATACATTCTCA
>CBVK0101254361.1:0-30031 GCA_900067695.1 Picea abies
GCTCTTCCGATCTCACCTAGATTCATTGACTCATTTTTTTTATATCGCGACATGCCTTTCAAGACGCACTCTGTGCTCCAAGGGTGCCATTCACCTTTAATTCAAATTTGAATTACGTGGCATTCCCTTCAAGACGTACTATGTGCTCCAAGGGTGCCACTCGCCTTTGACTGGTTTTGGTAGTTGTTTAACTTGTGAGAGACTAAGGGCCTCTAAGGAATAAGGAACCTGCCTTATTGTGCACCCTTTAGAATCTTCATGAGTGACTATCTCAGTATTCCCTCATGGCATAGTGGATCTCTTGAACTATTTAATCATTAACTTATAGTCTGAGCCACGGCGGGAGCGCTAGTAGGTTGTGACAGGGTTGCTACCACACCCCTCCCTCAATATCTGGTTGTTGTGCATGGCCTCATTACTCCTTATGTGATTCAGATTAGCAGGCAATCATTAGCCAATACATTCCACTCCCTGACTCGATCCTAAGTCCAAGGAGGTCCTTTGATGCCATTGGCATCCTCAATTTATCAAGTGTCCTACACACTCAGGGGAAACTCATCAATAGCATCTGTCAATACATAGATATCCAATAACATAACATCAAAATCCATCAAATCATCATAAGAATCCATAAGAGAAAAGACAACCATATACTAAAATCGGATCACTTGCATGCAAGTGTCCTCAAGGATAAGTCAATAACATGTGCTCGCAAGAGCGGGACGTTACAGACACCCCCTTTTGTTTGAAAATTTGTCGTGAAGTTTCACAGTACATAAATGCAGTAAATAAAGCATATCATGAGATATAAATGTCTAACTATCATACATATATGGAAACTGTTGGCGCATATCATATGCGTCCTCCCGGGTAATCGAGTGTAGACTATAATTGTCCCACTGGACCTTGACCTGATCTATTGTTCAACGTTGTAGTTGTCGAATGTGATGGTCTAGAATGCAGATTGGATCTGCCATGAGTGCACCCTTTTCCGACACCTGTAAAGAACTCATGTTAATCGCATGTGTAGGATCACTAACATAATGTCTCAAAACAGATACATGAAAAACATTGTACATGTGCCTCAAAGAATTAGGCAAGGCTAGTTGGTAGGCCACGGGCCCTTTCTTTTCCACAACTTTGAAAGGTCTCACAAACCTAGGAGAGAGTTTATCACCCTTTCCAATCTTGATAGAAATCTTGTGTGGTTTCACCCGTAAGAAGACTCGATAACCAACTGCAAAACTAGGGTCAACGTGATGCACATCGACATAACTCTTATGTCGATCTTGCGCTTCTTTAATCCTGTGTCTTATCATTTGCATTTGTTCTTCCATTTCTTGGATCGCTTCTGGTCCTACCAAGACCCTATCCTCAAGTAGATCTCAACTCAAAGGCATCTGACACGGTCACTCATAAAGAAACTCAAAAGGTGTCATCTTAATGGTGCTTTGATAGTTGTTGTTGTACGCAAACTGTACCAGTGGAAAGAACTCTTCCCAATGCTTTTGTTGGCCCATCACATCCATACGCAACATATCTTTCAAAATTTGATTTTTTCTTTCTGTCTGCCCGTCTATCTCAAGTTGATAAGTTGTACTAAAGTTAAGTTGGGTTCCCAAGGCCTCTTGGAAACTAGTCCAAAACCATCTGGTAAACATCGATGCTCGATCAGATATGATTCTTTTAGGTACGCCATGCAATTTATGTTGGTTGTGGAGCTTGATTATATTCCTGATTCATAGGTCTTATGTTTCCAGCTGTGTTTATACCCCATGAAGTATTTACAACCCAGAAGTATGTACACTCTTCCACGTGGGGGAGTGCAGAGGGGGGTTTCCCCCTCTACGGGGTTCAGGGGGGGGGGAATTGCCTTTTAAATGTATATTGTAATTTCATTGTAAATCTAGACCGTTCATTATAAGGTCGCAGATCTAATGGTAGAAATTATTTTAGGGTTTTTTTCCCTAGAAGGAAACCCTCTGTTATGAGGGAAATGTATTGTGGTTATGCATGATAGCAAATATTGTATTCTGAGATAGGAGACTAGGAGAGAAAGAAGAGGAAGTTACAGTAGGTTTGTTGTAGGTTGTATCCCTTCATATGCTGGATAATAATAAAGGAAGGACCTAGAAATTTCTCTAGTGGACGTATCCCACACTGGGTGAACCACGTAAATATATGTCTCTATTGTATTATGTATCTTCTATGTTTTATTTTTGCATTTGTTTTATTTTATTGCTCCATGGTCTTGTTTTTCTAACAATCTCACAATCTCGCCAATAAAACTCTAGCTATGTCTCACTCTTGATACGTCGTACACACAGGGATAAAATGTGCACTATTCATCAGAGTTCCAACTACCACGAAAATCGAGTCATGCCTCCTTGCCATCAGTGTCAATCCCACAATAAATTCCATCGAAATTACCTCCCATTTCGATTCTAGAATAACATGTGGTTGTAGTAATCTTGTCGGATGTCTATGTTTTTCCTTCACTTGCTGACATTATAGACATCTCGCCACATAGTTGACCATGACCACCTTCATTATTTTCCAGAAGAATAAGGGCTTAAGGTCTTCCCTCATCTTCGTGACTCCTGGATGAGCCATATAAATTACTTTATGAGCTTCGTTTAAGATCAAACTTCTCAAATAGTCGTTAGGCTGTACGTAAATATAGTTATTATAAATTATCATTATGTCGTTGTCCAAAGTACATCATTCAAACCTAGGTACCAACATGGTGTCTCATCCAATATTTTCATGCTAAGTAATACTGACCAACGCTTTTGTCGCGCATTCATGTCATTTTGCGTAAAATGTGTTATATTCGACAGTGATCATTTGTTCAAATTTCCCTCCAATCAAATAGTGTCTCTACATTCTCCAGGCATACATAATGGCCAATAACTCCAAATCATTTGTTGCATAGTTCTCCTCATGCCTTCTTAACTTCCTTGAGATGTAGGTGATCACTTATCCATCTTATATCAATACTCTGCCTAAACCTTCCTTGGGCGTGTCTATGAATACCAAGAAATCCATGTCCAAGTCAAGGACTTTTGATATCGACATTTTCATCAACAGGACAATGAGATTTCGAAATGCTTCTGCGCACTTCTTGGTCCATACTACGTCTTTTTTTTCTTCTGCAATTTCGCGATCAGATTTGTTATCTTCGAAAAACCTTTGAAAAACCATGAGTAATATCTTGCTAAACCAAAAAGTTGCGTACTCCTGGTATGTTTGTTAGCACAGGACATTCCATAATAGCCTTTACCTTCATGGTATTCACAGTGATTCCCTCGCCAGATATAACATGCCCTAAGCAATGAATCCTCGAGAGCATTGCGACAGTTTCCCATAATTTGTGTTCCCGTAAGAACTGTAATATTAGGCGCAAATGTTCATAATGTTCTTCCATCGTCAGAGAATATATCAATATGTCATCAATGAATACTTAAAATAATGTGTCCAAGTATTCTCGAAACACCCCATTCATTCAGCTCATGAATTTCCCGAGGTGTTTGTCAGTTTCAAAATTAAAATGGTAGACTCGTAATGTTTGAACCTTGTCTTGAATGTGGTATTAGGAATATCCTTCTCTTTAATTCATAAATGGTGATAACCTGATCTCAAGTCAATCTTGAAAACATTGTAGTGCCCTTCATTTGATCAAACAAATCATCTATTCTAGGAAACGGATATTGGTTCTTGATATTTGCCTTGTTCAATTGATGGTAGTCAATATAAAGTCTCCACGACCCATCCTTATTTGTTATGAAAATAATAGGCGCACCCCAATGTGACACATGTGGACGTAAGTCCCAATTCCAACAAATCCTTCAGTTGCAATTTCAACTCTTGTAACCCAAGTGTTGACATCTGATAAGGCATTCTTGCTATCTATTCAATTTCGAGTTTCGAATCGATTGTAAAATCCAATCTCTCTTCCAGGAGACAAGCCTAGTAACTCTTCTGGAAATACATCATCAAACTATCATACTACCGGAATGTTTTCTAGTCCTTTTGTACTCCCTTGTCATTCAGAACTAGGATTTCATATATCTTTCATCCCTTGTGCATGCTTTGTTGTAGTTGTAGGGAAGAAATGAACCTTAAGGATACTCCCTATTTTCTTCCAACAGTCACTCTTGTTTGTCCCTCATCATCAGTCTAACTCAACTGCTTTGTCTTACAGTTGCGTATCGCATCATGCAATTCCAACAAGTCCATGCCGATCAAGACATCATCATATCCTAAGATCATGACATATAGGTCAGACTTCGTTACAATATTCCCCAAGTTAAAGCCACAGTTCATACCCCTTCCTCTAACCATTTGTTTGGCACCTGAATCCATTTCAATGTATCTAAACTCATCATGTCAAATTCCTTTACCTAAATCCCTTCAGCATGATACTATAAATAAATCTCTATGTAGCACCGGGATCTATCAAATACTAAATTTAGGTTTGCGATGGTACCTAATGCCTCGAGCACAGTGGACTGGTTTTCACCGCAGTCATAAATCCTGTGGGCCTTGCCCACCTCTATAACGGTATTTTTTCCTGTTGACCCGGTCGCTCTCGCCTTTTTAACCGAATAGTATTGTTGGTATGGTGGCTCTCCACATGTCCAACACCCATCTTCGGTCCTATACACCTGGCCCCGAAGTAGAATTTGTTGGCCTACCAACCTAAGATCCTAGTTTGTTCTGCCGACAGGCCTAAACTGCGGTTGTTGGTGGTGTTTTTGTTGATGTGGTGGTACCCTGTAGGGAGTCCTCTGTTGAGGAGCATGTCATAATGGTGTCGTGAACAAGGGTCCTCTAGATGTATCTTGATACCCTAAAGTCTTTTTCGGTTGGCGTCTGATTTTTTTGTGCACTTAATGTTGTCAGTCCAAATGGTCTTGCAAGAGCCCTTCCCTGACTCTCGCATGTTAATTATTCCTCAGCTATGAGGTCTACTGGACTTCATTGTGCAACGTTCAAGGAATTTGGATCCTCACCTTCAAACAAAAGTTGGATTTGAGGTCAAACATGAACTTACTGACCTCCATCTACCCCATGTTCAGATGTGGGGCATATGGGAAGTAGCTCCATAAATATAGTCTCATACTCTAGAACCATACGACCACCATGTCATAAGGCATTAAACTCATTGAGTTGGCGCTCAATGAATTCCTATGAAAAATATTTCTCCCAGAACTGTTCCTTGAACCATTCCCATAACCCAGCTTCAACGGCCATGTTTAGTTGAGGTAGGAGCGTCTTCCACCATAGACGAGTGATCCCCTTAAGCTGAAGGACCGCCATGTTGACATATGTGTTGGAGGTTGTAACCGCGAAGCGTGAAGCACATCGCCTTGTTCTACAACCATGCCTTTGAGTTGTCTATGGCACCCATGAACTCGAAAACTTAACCTTCTCGAGTTCTTATTGAATTCTACCACTGCCACCTGGAGTGCATTTCGAACCCTCATAAGGTACAGGCACCCTGGCCTCATCTGTATCTAGGCGGTTAATCAAGGCCTCTGACATCTCTGAAAGTACCTCATCAGACCAACCACATCCCCCATAGAAAATATTCTCATGCCCAACGATTGGTTCTTCTTCTTGGGTTTTAGACCCCTATGGCATGGGTGCTACTGGAGGTGTTTCACCCCCTCCCCTAGCACCATGTCGTGAACCTCCACGACGTCCTCTAACCATGATTACTGCATGGATAGGTTTAAAATTTTAATTAGTGCTAAGTTATTAATCAAGGTTTTAATACAATGGAAAGTGTGACGATCCATAGTCGCAGGGTTGAACCCGCTCTGATACCATATGTAACGTCCCCTCCATTAAGACTAGGAAAGAGAAGCATAAAAGGTGAAAAAAAAATTGCAATGGGAAATTAACATCAACAATACAAATCATAGCAACACAAAATCAACGACATCATAAGTAAAATCATTATGAGATACTCATCCTCAAAATCAATAACGAAGCATCAACAAAAAGGATAGCAACACATAAACATAAACAGCATTGTCTCTTAGCACATCACAATCATCTTGAAATAATTTATAAACAATGATCAACCAGATAATGAATATTAAAATGACTACCCGCCCAATCCTACCCTGCAAGGTTAGGACCTCCATGACACATAAGAAACGCTCAAGCCCGGGATCCAATTGTTTTGACCATTTAAGGTCTTAGGGCTGGCGATTGTTCTGAGGAACAAGGAGGTGTCTACATCCCACTAATATTCAATTCCAACATCAACTAGATCAATCAATCAATCTTAATTATCAATTAATCATGGCGCAAGGGTAATCATCTTATTTATCAATCATACATCAACATTTAATTCATGGTGCACATGATATCAATTTATAACAATCATTCATCAACATTAATATTCATTGTGCGCGAGAGTAACAACCCTAGAACAATCACATGTCAACTTAGTTAATGGCGCAAGAGAAAACTAGTTACTCAATCAGTCATATATCGACATATTTTCATGATGCAAGATTTATTAGCAACTTGTTCATTACACAAGAGGGATCAACATTAAATTCAAAGGTGCAAGAGAATAATTACGAAGCAATCACATGCCCATTTAAATTAAGGAATGCAAGTAAATTTTATTACTAAACTAATCATGCATCACAATTATTGCAATGTGCACGAGTAATCAAAAACGTAAACATTTATGTGTCAGCATTAGTCCATAGAGCCACGCAATCTAACCACTTAACCATTAGCATAAATGCAATCATCTTTCACATTAATTTTGTTCGCAAAATAAGTCTAATATCTAAACAATCATTCCTTACATCATATTTTTATTGCGCGCAAGAAGTCTAATATCTAAACAATCATACATTACATTGTATTTTCAGTGCACGCAAGGATTCTAATTACTCAATCATTTACACACCAACCTTTAAGATAATTTACATCCTACATACGTGTCCAAATAACGTTGTCAGTGAATTTCATGGCTAAAATAAATAATGCAATTTAGAGTTCAAGGTTGGCTTATAATTCCATACAAGAATTTAAGAAGACCCAACAGTAAGTAAATAAATAGTTCAAGAGTAAGCTTACCATTCCATGGAAGGATTTCTAAGGAGGACCCTACTGAATTTATCCTTGAGCAAGGGCTTCAACGCTATTTTTTTTTTTAAACCCAATATTATCATTTGACAAGGTGCGGGGACCCACATCGCAACAAAAGTACGCGTAAGGACAATTATTTGCACCAGCAGAATTAAGGTGGTAGTGAATTATGTCCCTTTAAAATCCATCCCTTTAGAATATTAGTGAACGATTGTCTTATTCTTCCCTCGCAACATAGTGGATCTATCAAACACATAATTGTTAACCTACAGTCTGAGCCACAACGGGAGAACTAGTAGGTTGTGACAGGGTTGTTGCCACACCTCTCCCTCAATATCTGGTTGTTCTGCATGGCCCCTTTACTCCTTATGTGAGTCAGATTAGCAAGCAATTGACAATAAATACAATTCACTCCCGGACTTGATCTGGATTCCAAAGAGTTCCTTTGATGCCATCAGCATCCTCAATCTATCAAGCGTCCTGCACACTCAGGGGAAACTCATCAATAGCATTTGTCAATACATAGATATCTAATAACCTAACATCAAAATCCATCAAGTCATCATAAGAATCCATAAGAGAATAAACAACCATATACTAAAACCGGATCACTTGCATGCAAGTGTCCTCAAGGATAAATCAATAACATGTTCTCACAAGAGTGGGATGTTACAGCCTAAGAGAAGTGTGCACTTCATCCCTACAAGTAGGCGTTGATATAATGAAACAAGTGTGAGTGAGTTAATCCACAATGGGGATCTAACTCTTATTTATACATGACCTATCAAATCAAATTGATGTGTCTATTGGCACAATAGCGTTGACTTGTACAACTCAGAAATATAATTAATCTTTACACGATATTAATTATCTTTACAAGGTGGGGCTGACTTGTACCCTTTACAATACAAATTAGGGTTACATAATAATCTTTCTCTTAGACAATATAGCAAGGGATCCACACATCCTCTAGCACTCTACCACTAGGGACACATCCACCTATGCTCAGCCACAGGGATGTCACTCTCAACATATCAACTCAACTAAGTCCATAGGAGTACTATCTGGAGAGCCATCTCAAGTCGAATAAACTAAGTCCATAGGAGTCTGATAGTAGACCATCTCAAGTCATCTCAACTCAGTCTAGAGGAGCACAACAAGAGACCACACACATCATATCAACTATATCCAGAGGAGTATGACACACCCATCATATGAGAGTTCTCACAGATCATCTCAACTCAGTCTAGAGGAGAACGACATGGAGAATGTCTCATGAAGCTGTAATCATCAACAGTGTCTTGGATCATAATGGGTTGTATAACTGATTTTCCTTTGTAGTACTAATCAACGAATTAGCCTCACCTTTATTCAATCTTGGAAGAGGAATTAGGTAGGGGTTCCCTCTATACATGACCTAGCACATCAAATGGATGTGTCTATTGGCACAATGGGGTCGACTTGTAAAACTCAGAAATATAATTAATCTTTACACAATATTAATTATCTTTACATGGTGGGGCTGACTTGTACCATTTACAATACAAATTAGGGTTACACAATAATCTTACTCTTATACAATATAGCAAGGGATCCACATATCCTCTAGTGCTCTGCCACTAGGGACAAGTCCACTTATGCTCAGCCACAGGGATGTCACTCTCAACATATCAACTCAACTAAGTCCATAGAAGTATTATCTGGAGAGCCATCTCAAGTCAAATCAACTAAGTCCATATGATTCCAACAAGAGACCATCTCAAGTCATCTCAACTCAGTCCAGAGGATCAAAACAAGAGACCACACACATCATATAAACTCTATCCAGAGGAGTATGATACACCCATCACATGGTCATTATCACAGATCGTCTCAACTTAGTCCAGACGAGAATGACATGGAGAATGTCTCATTAAGTTGCAATCACCAACACTCCCTCTCAGCTAGGGAGGCATTCTCCACCATGCTAAGTCTCTCACAAAAGTACTCAAACTTCATCCTGGCAAGCGGTTTGGTGAAGACATATGCAACTTACTCGTGTATAGAAAGGTATTTCACATGTACTTATTTCCTCTACAGCATATCTCTGATGTAATGGTATTTGATATCAATGTGTTTTGATTTATCATGAAACACATGATTCTCTGAGAGCTTCACATAGCTCTAGTTATCGCAATGGATAATAGTGGAATCCATCTCATGTCTAAATAATTCTTCAAGGATCTTTTGAAGCCGCACTGCTTCGTGGACTTCCACACATAATGTAATGTAATATGTTTCTTTGGTACTCAAAGCCACAGAAGTTTGTTTCCTGCTGCACTAGGAAACCATGGCAGATCCCAAAGTAAAACAAAAACTGGATGTGCACTTCCGGTCCACTACGCTCCCTACCCAATCTGCATCAGCATATCCCTGCAATATCATGTCTACACCAGAGTCATATCTTAGTCCATAACCAACTGTGCCTCGTAAATATCTCAGCACATGCTTTGCTTCTATCCAGTGTGTATGTCTTAGCTGACTCATAAACTGACTGAGTACACTCACTACATAACATATCAGTTCTGGTGTTAACCAGATACATCAATGATCCAATTAGTTTTCTGTAAATATGTCTATCAATATTTCCTGAATCAGAAGAAGCCTCATTTGTTTTCTTCAGATCCATCACCATCAGTGTAGGCATGGATCTGCAGTATGTCATCCTGAATTTCTTTAATATCTCCATTGTGTATTTTCCTTGACTCAAGAAAATCTCATCATTCCTCTACCACACTTCTAGTCCCAAGAAGTAGTGCATCATATCAAGGTCCTTCATCTTGAATTCAGAAGCCAATGCACACTTGCATTCAACAATAAGGCTTTTTGAACCGGTAAGGAATAAGTCATCAACATGTAGGACCAAAATCAGGCACTCGTCACTACCAATGTTGTAGTATAGGTTGGGATCATCAACACTCTTGTTGAATCCAAAAATCATCAAGTATCCATCAATATTCTCATACCATGCTCGAGGTGTCTGCTTTAGTCCATACAGGGCTTTCTTAAACCTGCACACATCAGAATCCTTCTCATGTAACATGAATCCATCTGGTTGCTCGATGTAAAATTATTCCTCAATTTATCCATTGAGAAAGACTGTCTTCACATCCATCTGATGTAGTCTCCAACCCATGGATGTGGCAAGGGAAATAATCATATGTATGAAAGTGTATCGGGCAACAGGAGAAAATTTCTCCTCATAATATATTCCCTCCACTTCAGAGAATCCTATAGCCACAAGTCTCACTCTTTACTTCTTGACACTTCCATAAGTTGCATGTTTGATATTATAGATCCACTTGGAATTCACTACAGACTTCCCTTCCGGTCTCGGAACAATATCCTACACATCATTATTCATGATGAACGGATACTCTTTGTTCATGGCATCTTGCCAAACCTGTTGACTTGTTGCTTCTCCATGACAAGAAGGCTCAGTATCAATAATGTGGCTCATAGTTGAAACATAGCTAGAAAATATATGTGGTCTCTTCCTCTCTCAGAATGTACCACAAGGAGCCACATGTCCCTCTACCTCCTACAGAGTATGTCTATCCCATGCAGGCCTCTTCTAGCCTACTGCAATGTCTCTGAGATCATCAATTGGATAAAATAAATTTGTAACTGTCTCCTATGAACTATTGAAGGTGGAGAAGGTATTGTCTCTTCCTTCTTCTCACTCTCAATATACATATGGGATTCTCTAGATCTTCGGAAGGCTATCTCTTCCTCAAAGGTGACATCTCTGCTAACTTTGATTTGTCTCTGACAAGGGATGTAGATCTGGTATGCCTTTGAAGATCCAATGTACCCCACAAATGTACCATTTCTTCTTGAAGGGTCTAGCTTGTTTATTTTCTCCTTGGGTACATGAAAGTATACTAGACACCCAAATATCCTGAAGTGTCCAACCTCAAGATTCACTCCAATGAAAGATTCTTCGGGAGTCATGTTCTTCATAATCTTATGAGGACTCATGTTCTAAACATATAGTGTTTTCATGGATGCCTCTACCCACATAATCATAGGTAGATTTTGATCATGTATCACTTTTTTGGTTGCCTCAATAATGGATATGTTCTTCCTCTCTAAAACCCCATTCTACTAAGGGTTATAAGGAACGGTGTGCTCCCTCTTGATCCCTGCCTCAATACAAAAATCATTAAAATCCATAGAGGTATACTCTCCTCCATTATGTGATCTAAACACCTTGATCCTCCTCCCAGTCAGGTTCTCAACCTGAGCTTTAAACTCTTAAAATCTCGCAAGGACTCCATCCTTGGTATTCAAGAAGTAAATTCATGTCTTCCAATAGTGATCATCGATCAAGAGAACATACTAAAAATATGTGTTCAAGGAAGCAACAGTCATGGCTCCACAAACATCTATATGTATCAAGTCCAAGATCCCCTTGGATCTATTGTCACTGCTCGAAAATGACCCCTTTACATTCTTTCCAAGAGAAAAACCTAGGAAGAATCCATGTGTGAGTTCTTGTGACATGCAAGAACATTTCCTTCATAGAAGGTAACCTTGTAGCCTTTATCCTCTAAGGAATAAATAGATACAAGGTTCCTTTTCATCCCAAGTACATATAGTACCTCACTTAATTGAAGAGGTATGTCAGAATCTAGTTGGAAAGAAGACGTTCCAACTCCCTTCACAGTATATCTGGCATTATCACCAAGTGAAACATGAAGACAAGACTCTTTCTCTACAAGGTATGTAAGATGTTCTTTATATCCATTCATGTGTTTAGAAGCACCACTGTCAATCAACCAAATATCACTATCAGTAGGAACGGTACTTGAGAGTGTTGAAATGAAGAAGAATGCTTCATCTTTTATGTCTTCATCTCTCTGAGGTGGTTCTGAATCAACATCTGCATTGAATGCATGTTGTCTTCCTTCCTTCCTGGTAGGACAATGTCTCACAATTTTTCCATACTTGTCACATCTGAAATATTGAATCCTTGAAATGTATTTTCTATGTTCATGACCTAGAGCTACTGAATTTTTCTTGTCTTTGAATGTTTTTCCAAAACTTCTTCTATTTTGTCTTCCTCTCTTTGTATGAGAAACCAGGGCTTGATTTTCATCATGATGGGATTCTTGCACACCTCTGGCTATAATTTTGGTTTCCTCCTGAGTGCATTCTTCCCATAGACGATCAAGTTCAGGTAAGTCTACTCTTTTATTGATACTTTGAATGAATAGTTCCCAATGTCTTGGAAGAGAATTGAGAGTAATCATGACAATCTATCTATCTATGATGGTTTCTCCAATGGCACATAATTGATCTTTGATCTCTTAAATCTTCATGAAGAATATAGCAATGGTGTCAGTTTTCATCATATTAAGATTTTGAAGTTGGGGCTTCAATGTGAGAACTATGTTAGTGTTGTTTCTCTCAAACATTTTCTTCAGTGCATCATACATTTTATAAGTTTTCTTCAAGGTAGAGACGCAATGTAGTAGATGATCTATTATTGAATAGATGATTATCTTCCTATATTTGACATCGTTTGCCTTCCATTCATCCTTCTCTTCATCGATTGTTGTTGTTTGTAGAGTATTTTCTATCAATATCAATAGGTCATCCTCTTCCAGAGTGATGTGTAATCTTGATTTCCAAGAGCTAAAGTTGCTTGTTTGATCAAGCCTATCTTCCACCAAAGTTTTGTTCCTCATGGCTTGCATATTCTTCACAAACCCTAATGACTAGGCTAGAAACCCTAGCATTTTTTAAGAGGAGGTCTCTGTGGGTTTTTTTGACTTATGAATGCCAACAGGAAACCCTAGAGAGTCAAAGGAACCTCAGCAAGCTGCAAAAACTACTCCAACATTCTGCAGAAAACCTAAAATTGAAATTCTACAGAAACCCTAAGGCCGAAAATCAAAACTCCTTCAATTTTTTTTTATCTAAGAGTTGAAGGAGGTGCGTTGGTCTAGGTCATACCTTCCGGTGAAAAAATTAGGCCCAAAATTCAATGGGAAAGTTCTAAAACTATATTTACAAGTAAAATGGATTGGGGTTGTTTTTACAGTTGCAAAAAGAAGGTGACGGCTAGCTTTGAATAGCTTGTGCAATGGCTCTTCAGGAACACTGCTTTGATACCATGTTGATTTTTCAATGAATAGATCAAGGACATGTAGTTTATTTTCAATTGAGCATGAACTTGAACCATAAACAATGCAGCAATACAATATACAATAGCTGCAATAACCAACATCACAAGAACAAGAACCATGCACAAGAACACAAGAAGTTATCCTAGGGAAACCCTTCTCAACCAAGGGAAAAACCCAGCAATCCTTTGGTATAGAGTCAAGATAAGATCACCCTTTCACCACAAACCCTAGTTCATACAAGAGGGTTCTCTTTGACCAAGAAATATTATGCCTATGTAATGTCCCCTCCATTATGACTAGGAAAGCGAAGCATAAAAGGTGAAATGTTTTTTTTTGCATTAGGAAATTAACGTCAACAATGCAAATCATAGCAACTCAAAATCAATGACATCATAAGTAAAAGCATTACCATCTACTCATCATTGAAATCAATAACAACTCATTCAACGCATCAACAAAAAGGATAGTGACACATAAACATAAATAGTGTTGTCACTTAGCACATCACAATCATCTTGAAACAATTTATAAGCAATGATCAACCAGATAATGAATATTAAAATGACTACCCGCCAAATCCTACCCTGCAAGGTTAGGACCTCCACGACACATAAGAAATGCTCAAGCCTAGGATCCAATTGATTTTGACCATTTAATGTCTCAAGGTTCGCGACTGTTCTAAGGAACAAGGAGGTGTCTACATCCCACTATTAGTCAAGTCCAACATCAACTAGATCAATCAATCAATCATAATTATCAATTAATCATGGCGCAAGGGTAATCATATTCTTTATCAATCATACATCAACATTTAATTCATGGCGCACGTGATATCAATTTCTAACAATCATCCATCAACATTAATATTCGTTGCCCACAAGACTAACAACCCTAGAACAATCACATGTCAACTTAATCAATGGCGCAAGAGAAAACTGGTTACTCAACCAATCATTTATCGACATATTTTCATGACGCGAGATTTTTTAGCAAATTATTCATGACACAAGAGGGATCAACATTAAATTCAAAGGTGCAAGAGAATAATTACAAATCAATCACACACCCACTTAAATTAGGCGCACAAGTAAAATTTATTAAATTAAACTAATCATGCATCACCATTATTGCAATGTGCACAAGTAATCAAAAGCGTAAACATTCATGTGTCAACATTAGTCCATAGAGTCATGCAATCTAACCACTTAACCATTAGCATAAATGCAGTCATCCATCACATAAATTTTTTTCACGCAAGAAGTCTAATATCTAAACAATCATTAATTACATCATATTTTCATTGTGTGCAAGAAGTATAATATCTAAACAATCATACATTACATTATATTTTCAGTGCACACAAGGAGTCTAATTACTCAATCATTTACACATCAACCTTTAAGATAATTCACATCCTACTTATGTGTCCAAATAAGGTTGTCAGTGAAATTCATGTCTTAACTAAATAATGCAATTTAGAGTTCAATGTTGGCTTATAATTCCATACAAGAATTTAAGAAGACCCAACAGTAAGTAAATAAATAGATCAATGGTGAGCTTATCATTCCATGGAAGAATTTATAAGGAGGACCCCATTGAATTTAGCCTTGAGCAAGGATTTCAACGCTAAGTTTTTTTTTAAACCCAATACTATCATTTGACAGGGTGCGGGGACCCACATCGCGACAAAAGTACGAGTAAGTACAATTATTTGCATTGGCATAATTAAGGTGGTAGTGAATTATGTCCCTTTAAAATATAGCCCTTTAATCTTCTTAGAAAAATAAGCATGCACTTATTTTTAAAATATATATTTATAAAAGGAAGTGATATTTCCCCTAGCATTTACAAGTCCAAACCAAAATACGAATAAATTTAAACAAGAGGTTATGTGAATAATTGAAATTTTGCTTACTAATGTTGCCAACAACTTGCATGCAATCTCATCATACATTGTGATTATTCTTGAAATTCTAAATGAAAAAGAAGCAGATAACTATAAAGGACGGATACATAACTCAAATATCTTAGCAAAGGGAAATTAAATTCACAAAATGATCATGCAAATATTAGAATGACTAACCACTCCATAGATGGAAGATTTTCACTTACTCATTTTGTCAAACTGTTAGCGCGTAGGCTTGGATGCCTCTAATTTCCACCCATAAATTGTATGAATCAATCAACATTTCAAGGAAAATATAGGAGTAGGAGTGTACATGCTTCTGGAGCTGTATAATGCATTAAACACAGAGGTATTTATGCAAAACGTTGGGTCGAAGGGTGAAGGTGCATATCCCTTGGCTCCCAAAAATGCAAAGACTGTGCATGCATTTCACTGAGAAAAAATGCCTAGGTACTCACCTTTAAAACCGCCAAGAGAAGGGTGAACCCACAAAGAATTAAAAGGGAAAAATCGCAGGGTCTTTAAATGGGAAAAATCACAGAATCCTTGAAGGGAATTTCACAGAGAAAAAGGGAGAGAGTCGTTGAGCATTTGGGTTAATGCCTAGGGTTTAAACTCCTAACAAAAACGCAGGGAATAAAGTTAGAACGTAGGTGTTCCTTTCCCCCAACATGCTAGGTGTTTTCCATGCCAAATTGCAAGGAAGGGAGGGTAAAACGCAGGGGTCCTTTGAGTGGAATCACTGGGCGGTTTCCTGGATAAATCATAGAGATAAAAGACAGTGAACAACACATAGATAGTGATGAAAACTTAGTTCACTTAAGGTTAACCCAGATTCAGGATATCACTTCAAAATGTTGAGGGAAGGTGAAATTGAAGAGGTTATTCACTTTAGAAATTTGTTGAGGAAAGCATGCAAAGTTTGCGGAGGACAGCAAGCAAGAATTCGTTGAGTACTATGGGCAAATCGCAAAAGGAATTATAGTCAACACTGAGAAAAAATGGAGACCAATCGTTGTGTATAAAAGGTTAAAAAAAATCGATGAGCATTAGATATAATCGCTGGTTAACAATTTTAAAATAATCAATGAGCATTGGAGACAAACATTGGGTAACAAGAAAATCGCAAAGGTTTAAAGAGACCCAATCACTGGGAAAAAATAAACAAGATCATTGGGAAAGGGTAACAAAAATCGTTGGGCCAATGTGAAATAGAAAACGCGGAGATTTTACGCAATACAAACGTCGATAATGCCCCAAAAATGTATATACAAGAAACACTTAAAACATTTTGACTTCAATAAAAATACAACAAACTTAATACATTTCATTTATTAATGCAGTGAGGAATACCATAACCGAAGGTGAAGAATTTGAATATGTTCTTCCTCGCTTGCACTCCGTCCAACTCCCAGCTTTCAAACCATGCAGACTTCACTGGTACCTCCCAGCCAATGCTAGGGGTACTCTTCTTCCCCCTCAGCCCCCCAAGCCGCAAAGGGGCCACACACAACCACAACTAGAATACTCTAGCTCCCAGCCTACCTCGCAAGGTAGAGCTACCACTCTCTCTCTCTATTTGGGTATCCCAACTCTCACAAGTAAAACCAGTCATAATTTCAGAAGCACAACCTTACTCATACAAGTCATTCCCATTCCTCCTCTCAACCATTTCCTTTATAGAATTTTTCTTAGTGGCAAATTTCCATTTTCACTTTTAATTCATTTTTTTAATAATTTAATTAGGAATTATTTCCCCCATACAATTGTCACTTTTTCCCTTAGTTGCACTTAATAAATCCATAATTTAGTTAAATTAAATATCAATTTCTCTCACCCAACCTAAAATCACTCCTAAAATCACTCCTAATGTCCCTTTATTCCCTTTATTTCTCTTTTAATGACTGACGCCTTTCTAAAACTGAGTTGTGTTTAAATTAGGAAAGTTCTTTAGTTAGACTAGATTAGATACATTTCTATGCTTACATATCTTTATTCTTTATTCCATTCTCAATTAAATTCTCATTTAGTATTTACTTGCACCAATGTATTAATCACTCCTTAGGGTTTATTTTTATTTTCATTGATTCTTAATTTGATTTAATTCATCCCCTCATCAATTAATTTAAAAATTTAGTTTTTAGTCTTCTCACTCACTTAGGATTAGTCTTAGTTAAATATTTATTTGCAAAAACCTAGACCCTTAGGGATTATGCTTAATAAATTCATTATTTAGTTAATTTATTAATCAAATAATTAATTCGACGGGTGCTCAAGATTTTAAGGTTTAACATTCGCTCATATTTTCTAGGACACCTAGATTCATTGACTCATTTTTGTTATATCGCGACATGCCCTTCAAGATTCACTCTGTGATCCAAGGGTGTCATTCACCTTTAATTCAAATTTGAATTATGTGGCATGCCCTTCAAGACGTACTATATACTCTAAGGGTGCCACTCGCCTTTGACTGGTTTTGGTAGTTGTTTAATCCTTGGAGTCAATACTCCATTCAGGCGACCTTGTGAGAGACTAAGGGCCTCTAAGGAATAAGGAACCTGCCTTATTGTGTGCCCTTTATAATCTTCATGAGCAACTATCTCAGTCTTCCCTCATGGCATAGTGGATCTCTTGAACTATAATCGTTAACCTACAGTCCAAGCCATGGCGGGAGCGCTAGTAGCTTGTGACAAGGTTGCTACCACACCCCTCCCTTAATATCTGGTTGTTGTGCATGGCCCCTTTACTCCTTATGTGATTCAGATTAGCAAGTAATCATTAGCCAATACATTCCACTCCCTGACTCAATCCGAAGTCCAAGGAGGTCCTTTGATGCCATTGGCATCCTCAATTTATCAAGTGTCCTGCACACTCAGGGGAAGCTCATCAATAGAATCTGTCAATACATAGATATCCAATAACATAACATCAAAATCCATCAAATCATCATAAGAATCCATGAGAGAAAAGACAACCATATACTAAAATCAGATCACTTGCATGCTAGTGTCCTCAAGGATAAGTCAATAACATGTGCTCGCAAGAGCGGGATGTTACAGACACCCCCTCTTGTTTGAAATTTTTTCGTGAAGTTTCACAGTACATAAATGCAGTAAATAAAGCATCTGATGAGATATAAATGTCTAACTATCATACAAATATGGAAACTGTTGGCGCATATCATATGCGTCCTCCCGGGTAGTCGACTATGGACTATAATTGTCCCACTGGACCTTGACCTGATCTATTGTTCAACGTTGTAGTTGTCACATGTGATGGTGTAGAATGCAGATTGGATCTGCCATGAGCACACCCTTGTCTGACACCTGTAAAGAAATCATGTCAATCACATGTGTAGGACCACTAACATAATGTCTCAAAACAGATACATGAAAAACATTGTGCATACGCCTCAAAGAATCAGGCAAGGCTAGTCGGTAGGCCACGGGCCCTTTCTTTTCCACAACTTTGAAAGGTCTCACAAACCTAGGAGAGAGTTTATCACCCTTTCCAATCTTGATAGAAATATTGTGTGGTTTCACCCGCAAGAAGACTCGATAACCAACTTCATAACTAGGGTCAACATGATGCGCATCGACATAACTCTTATGTCGATCTTGTGCTTCTTTAATCCTTTGTCTTATCATTTGTATTTGTTCTTCCATTTCTTGGATCACTTCTGGTCCTACCAAGACCCTATCCTCAAGTCGATCTCAGCTCAAAGGCATCTGACATGGTCTCCCATAAAGAAACTCAAAAGGTGTCATCTTAATGGTGCTTTGATAGTTGTTGTTGTACGCAAACTCTACCAGTGGCAAGAACTCTTCCCAACTCTTTTGTTGGCCCATCACCTACATACGCAACATATCATCCAAAATTTGATTCATTCTTTATGTCTGCCTGTCTATCTCAAGGTGATAATTTGTACTAAAGTTAAGTTGGGTTCCCAAGGCCTCTTGGAAACTAGTCCAAAACCATCCGGTAAACATCGATGCTCGATCGGATATGATTCTTTTAGGTACACCATGCAATCTATGTTGGTTGTGGAGCTTGATTATCTTCATGATTCATAGGACTTATGTTTCCAACTGTGTTTATACCCCATGAAGTATTTATACCCCAGAAGTATGTACATTCTTCCATGCAGGGGAGTGCAGAGGGGGGTTACCCCCTCTGCGGGGTTCGGGGGGGGGAATTGCCTTGTAAATGTATATTGTAATTTCATTGTAAATCTGGACCATTCATTATAAGGTCGTAGATCTAATGGTAGAAATTATGTTAGGGTTTTTTTCCCTAGAAGGAAACCCTCTGTTATGAGGGAAATATATTGTGGTTATGCATGATAGAGAATATTATATTCTAAGATAGGAGACTGGGAGAGAAAGAAGAGGAAGTTACAGCAGGTTTGTTGTAGGTTATATCCCTTCATATGTTGGATAATAATAAAGGAAGGACCTAGAAATTTCTCCAGTGGATGTAGCCCACACTGGGTGAACCACATAAATCTATGTCTCTATTGTATTGTGTATCTTCTGTGTTTTATTTCCGCATTTGTTTTATTTTATTGCTCCACGGTCTTGTTTTTCTAACAATCTCGTCGATAAAACTCTAGCTTTGTCTCACTCTTGATATGTCGTATGCACAGGGATAAAATGTGCACTATTCATCAAAGTTCTAACTACCATGAAAATCGAGTCATGCCTCCTTGCCATCAGTGACAATCCCACAATAAAGTCCATCGAAATTACCCCCCATTTCGATTCTACAATAACGTGTGGTTGTAGTAATCTTGTCGGATGTCTATGTTTGGCCTTCACTTGCTGACATTATAGACATATCACCACGTAATTGACCATGATTTTCTTCATTAATTTCCAGAAGAATAAGGGCTTAAGGTCTTCCCTCATCTTCGTGACTCCTAGATGAGCCATATACACTACTTTATGAGCTTCATTTAAGATCAAACTTCTCAAATCGTCGTTAGGCGGTATGTAAATCTAGTTATTATAAATTATCATTCTGTCGTTGTCCAAAGTATATCCTTCAAACCTAGGTACCAACATGGTGTCTCGTCTGATATCTTCATGCTAAGTAATAGTGACCAACGCTTTTGTCACGCGTTCACGACATGTTGCGTAAAAAGTGTTATATTCCACAGTGACAATTTGTTCAAATTTCCCTCCAATCAGATAGTCTCTCTACATTCTCCAGGCATACATAATGGAGAATAAATCCAAATCATTTGTTGCATAGTTCTCCTCATGCCTTCTTAACTTCCTTGAGATGTAGGCAATCACTTATCCATCTTGCATCAATACTCTGCCTAAACCTTCCTTGGGCATGTTTATGCATACCAAAAATCCATGTCCAAGTTAGGGACTTTAGGTATTAACATTTTCATCAACAGTACAATGAGATTTCGAAATGCTTCTCTGCACTTCTTGGTCCATACTACGTCTTATTTTTCTTCTACAATTTTGCGATCGGATTTGTTATCTTCGAAAAAACTTCGAAAAACCATGAGTAATATCTTTCTAAACCAAAAAGTTGCGTACTCCTGGTACGTTTGTCAGCACAGGACATTCCATAATAGCCTTTACCTTCATGGGATTCACAGTGATTCCCTCACCAGATATAACATGCCCTAAGCAATGAATCCTCGAGAGCATTGCGACAGTTTCCCATAATTTGTGTTCCCGTAAGAACTGTAATATTAGGCGCAAATGTTCATCATGTTCTTCCATTGTCCAAGAATATATCAATATGTCATCAATGAATACTTAAAATAATGTGTCCAAGTATTCATGAAACACCCCATTAATCTAGCTCATGAATTTTCCCGGGGTGTTTGTCAGTTTCAAAAGTAAAACGGTAGACTCGTAATGTTCAAACCTTGTCTTGAATGTGGTATTAGGAATATCCTTCTCTTTAATTCGTAAATGTTGATAACCTGATCTCAAGTCAATCTTGAAAACATTGTAGTTCCCTTCATTTGATCAAACAAATCGTCTATTCTAGGAAACGGATACTGGTTCTTGATCTTTGCCTTGTTCAATTGATGGTAGTCAATACAGAGTCTCCACGACCCATCCTCATTTCTTATGAAAATAACAAGCGCACCCCAATGTGAAACATGTAGATGTAAGTCCCAATTCCAACAAATCCTTCAGTTGCATTTCCAACTCCTATAACTCAAGTGTTGACATCTGATAAGGCATTCTTGCTATCTGTTCAATTCTGGGATTCGAGTCGATTGTAAAATCCAATCTCTCTTCCAGGAGACAAACCTAGTAACTCTTCTAGAAATACATCATCAAACTATCATACTACCGTAAGGTTTTCTAGTCCTCTCATACTCCCTTGTCATTCAGCACTAGGATTTCATATATCTTTCATCCCTTGTGCATGCTTTGTTGTAGTTGTAGGGAAGAAATGAACCTTAGGGATACTCCCTGTTTTCTTCCAACAATCACTCTTGTTTGTCCCTCATCGTCAGTCTAACTCAACCGCTTTTCCTTACAGTTGAGTATCGCATCATGCAATTCTAACAAGTCCATATTGATCATGACATCATCATATCCTAAGATCATGACATATAGGTCGGACTTCATTACAATATTCCCCAAGTTAAAGCCATAGTTCATACCCCTTCCTCCAACCATCTGTTTGGCACCTGAATCCATTTCAATGTATCTAAACTCATCATGTCAAATTCCTTTACCTAAATCCCTTCAGCACGGTACTATAAATAAATCTCTATGTAGCACAGGGATCTATCAAATACTAAATTTTGGTTGGCGATGGTACCTGATGCCTCGAGCACAGTGGACTGGTTCAGCCTGGTGGTTATTCACCGCGGTCATAAATCCTGTGGGCCTTGCCCACCTCTATAACAATAGTTTTTCCTGTTGACCCGGTCGCTCTCGCCTTTTCAACCGAATAGTATTGTTGGTATGGTGGCTCTCCACATGTCCAACACCCATCTCCGGTCCAATACACCTGGCCCCGAAGTAGAATTTGTTGGCCTACCAGCCTAAGATCCTAGTTTGTTCTGCCGACAGGCCTAAACTGCGGTTGTTGGTGGTTTTTTCGTTGATGTGGTGGTACCCTGTAGGGAGTCCTCTATTGAGGAGCATTTCACCATGGTGTCATGAACAAGGGTCCTCTAGACATATCTTGATACCCTGAAGTCTTTTTCGGTTGGCGGCTGATGTTTTTGTGCACTTGATGTTGTCAGTCCAGATGGTCTTGAAAGAGTCCTTCCCTAACTCTCGCATGTTAATTATTCCTCAGCTATGAGGTCTACTGGACTGCATTGTGCAACGTTCAAGGAATTTGGATCCTCACCTTCACACGAAATTTGGATTTGAGGTCAAACATGAACTTACTGACCTCCATCTACCCCATGTTTAGATGTGGGGCATACCGAAGTATCTCCATAAATATAGTCTCGTACTTTGGAACCATACAACCACCCTTTCGTAAGGCATTGAACTCATTGAGTTGGCGCTCAATGAATTCCTCTGAAAAATATTTCTCCCAGAACTGTTCCTCAAACCGTTCCCATAACCCAGCTTCAACGGCCATGTTTAGTTGAGGTAGGAGTGTCTTCCACCATGGAAGAGTGCTTCCCTTAAGCTGAAGGACCGCCATGTTGACATATGTGTTGTAGGTTGTAACTGCGAAGCCTGAAGCACATTGCCTTGTTCTACAACCATGCCTTAGTAGTTGAGCTGTCTGTGGCACCCATGAACTCGAAAACTTAACCTTCTCGAGTTCTTATTGAATGCTACCACTGCCACCTGGAGCACGTTGTGAACCCTCATAAGGTACAGGCGCCCTGGCCTCATCTCTATCTAGGTGGTTAATTGAGGCCTTTGACATCCTCTGAAAAGACCTCGTCAGACCAACTGCATCCCCCATAGAAAATATTCTCATGCCCAATGATTGGTTCTTCTTCTTGGGGGTTAGACCCCTATGGAACGGGTTCTACTGGAGGCGTTGCACCCCCTCACCTAGCACCATGTCGTGAACCTCCACAATGTCCTCTAACCATGATTACTGCATGGATAGGTTTAAAATTTCAATTAGCGCTAAGTTATTAATCAAGGTTTTAATACAATGGAAAGTGTGATGATCCATAGTCATAGAGTTGAACCCGCTCTGATACCATATGTAATGTCCCCTCCATTAAGACTAGGAAAGAGAAAGCATAAAAGGTGAAAAAAAAAAATTGCATTGGGAAATTAACGTCAACAATACAAATCATAGCAACACAAAATCAACGACATCATAAGTAAAATCATTACCAGCTAATCATCCTTGAAATCAATAATGAAGCATCAACAAAAAGGATAGCGACACATAAACATAAACATCATTGTCGCTTAGCACATCACAATCATCTTGAAACAATTTATAAACAATGATCAACCAAATAATGAATATTAAAATGACTACCTGTCCAATCCTACCCTGCAAGGTTAGGACCTCCAGGACACATAAGCAATGCTCAATCCCAAGATCCAATTGGTTTTGACCATTTAAGGTCTCAGGGATGGTGATTGTTCTGAGGAACAAGGAGGTGTCTACATCCCACTAACAGTCAAGTCCAACATCAACTAGATCAATCAATCAATCCTAATTATCAATTAATCATGGCACAAGGGTAATCATCTTATTTATCAATCATACATAAACATTTAATTCATGGTGCACATGATATCAATTTATAACAATCATTCATCAGCATTAATATTCATTGTGCACGAGAGTAACAACCCTATAACAATCACATGTCAACTTAATTAATGGCACAAGAGAAAACTAGTTACTCAATCAGTCATATATCGACATATTTTCATGACGTGAGATTTATTAGCAACTTATTCATTACGCAAGAGGGATCAACATTAAATTTGAAGGTGCAAGAGAATAATTACGAAGCAATCACATGCCCATTTAAATTAAGGAACGCAAGTAAATTTTATTATTAAACTAATCATGCATCACAATTATTGCAATGTGCGCGAATAATCAAAAGCGTAAACATTTATATGTCAGCATTAGTCCATAGAGCCATGCAATCTAACCACTTAACCATTAGCATAAATGCAATCATCTGTCACATTAACTTTTTTCACAAAATAAGTCTAATATCTAAACAATCATTCCTTACATCGTATTTTCATTGCGTGCAAAAAGTCTAATATCTAAACAATCATACATTACATTGTATTTTCAGTGCGTGCAAGGAGTCTAATTACTCAATCATTTACACATCAACCTTTAAGATAATTTACATCCTACTTACGTGTCCAAATAAGGTTGTCAGTGAATTTCATGGCTAAAATAAACAATGCAATTTAGAGTTCAAGGTTGGCTTCTAATTCCATACAAGAATTTAAGAAGACCCAACAGTAAGTAAATAAATAGTTCAAGGGTAAGCTTACCATTCCATGGAAGGATTTCTAAGGAGGACCCCACTGAATTTAGCCTTGAGCAAGGGCTTCAACGCTAATTTTTTTTTTAAAACCCACTATTATCATTTGACAAGGTGCGGGGACCCACATCGCAACAAAAGTACAAGTAAGGACAATTATTTGCACTGGCAGAATTAAGGTGGTAGTGAATTATGTCCCTTTAAAATCCATCCCTTTAATATTATCAGAACAACAAGCATGCACTTATTTTTATAAGATATATTTATAAGAGGAAGTGATATTTCTCCTACCATTTACAAGTCCAAACCAAAATACAAATAAATTTACACAAGAGATTATGCGAATAATTGAAATTTTTCTTATTAATGTTGTCAACAACTTGCATTCAATCTCATCATAGATTGTGATTATTCTTGAAGTTCTAAATGAAAATGAAGCAGAGAACACTAAAGGACAGATACATAACTCAAATATCTTAGCAAAGGGAAATTAATTTCACAAAACGATAATGAAAATATTAGAACGACTAACCACTCCACAGATGGCAGATTTTCACTTACTCATTTCGTCAAACAGTTAGCGCGTAGCCTTTGATGCCTATGATTTCCACCCAAAAATTATATGAATCCATCGACATTAAGGAAAATACAGGAGTAGGAGTGTACACGCTTTTGGAGCTATATAATGCTTTAAACACAGAGGTATTGATTCAAAACGTTGGGCCGAAGGGTGAAGGTGCAGAGCCCTTGGCATACCGTAAGGTGACGAAGTTGAATACGTTCTTTTGTTCTTGCACTTCATCCATATCCCATATTTCTAACCATGCAGACTTCACCAGTACCTCTCATCCAATGTTAGGGGTACTCTTATTCCCCCTCAGCCCCCCGAGCCACAAAAGGGACACGCACAATCACAACCAGATTACTCTAGCTCCCAGCTCACCTTGCAAGGTAGAGCTACCACTCTCTCTCTCGAGTTGGGTATCACAACTCTCACAAGTAAAACCAATCATAATTTCAGCAGCATAAGCTTACTCTTACCATTCATGCCCATTCCTCCTCTCAGTCATTTCCTTTATATAATTTTTCTTAGTGATAACTTGTCATTTGCACTTTTAATTCATTTTTTTAATAATTTGATTAGGAATTATTTCCCCCATACACTTGTCACTTGTTCCCTTAGTTGCACTTAATAAATCCATAATTAAATTAAATTAAATGTCAATTTCCCTCACCCAACCTAAAAGTGCTCATTAAATCACTCCTAGTGTTCTTTTATTCCCTTTATTTCTCTTTTAATGACTGATGCCTTTCTAAAATTGAGTTGTGTTTAAATTAGGAAGTTTATTTAGTTAAACTAGACTAGATACCTTTATATGCTTATAAATCTTTATGCTTTATTCCATTCTCAATTAAATTCTAATTTAGTATTTACTTGCACCAGTGTATTAATCACTCCTTAGGGTTTATTTTTATTTTCATTGATTCTTAATTTGATTTAATTCATCCCCTCAACAATTAATTTAAAATTTTAGTTTTTAGTCTTCTCACTCACTTAGACTTAGGCTTAGTTAAATATTTATTTGCAAATTCCTAGACCCTTAAGGATTATGCTTAATAAATTCATTATGTATTTAATTTATTAATCAATTAATTAATTCGACAAGTGCTCAAGATTTTAAGGTTTAACATTCGCTCAAGTTTTCTAGGACACCTAGATTCATTGACTCATTTTTTTAATATCGTGTTGTTCCCTTCAAGACGCACTCTATGCTCCAAGGGTGTCATTTGCCTTTGATTCAAATTTTAATTACACAGTGTGCCCTTCAAGACACACTACGTGCTCCAAGGGTGCCACTCGCCTTTGACTGGTTTTGGTAGGTGTCCAACCTTGGAGTCAATACTCCATTCAGGCGACCTTGTGAGAGACTAAGGGCCTCTAAGGAATAAAGACCATGCCTTACTACGCGCCCTTTAGAATATTAGTGACCAATTGTCTTATTCTTACCTCACGACATCGTGGATCTATCAAACATGTAATTGTTAACCTACAGTCCGAGCCACGACGAGAGAACTAGTAGGTTGTGACAAGGTTGTTGCCACACCTCTCCCTCAATATCTGGTTGTTCTGCATGGCCCCTTTACTCCTTATGTGAGTCAGATTAGCAAGCAATTGACATTCAATACAGTTCACTCCCGGACTCAATCTAGATTCCAAGGAGGTCCTTTGATGCCATCGACATCCTCAATCTATCAAGTGTCCTGCACACTCGGGGGAAACTCGTCAATAGAATTTGTCAATACATAGATATCTAATAACATAACATCAAAATCCATCAAGTCATCATAAGAATCCATAAGAGAATAGATAACCATATATTAAAACTGGATCACTTGCATGCAAGTGTCCTCAAGGATAAATCAATAACATGTGCTCGCAAGGGTGGGATGTTACAGCCTAAGAGAAGTGTGTACTTCATCCCTACAAGTAGGTGTTGATATAATGAAACAAGTGTGAGGGAGTTAATCCACAATGGGGATCTAACTCTTATTTATACATGACCTATCAAATCAAATGGATGTGTCTATTGGCACAATAGCGTTGACTTGTACAACTCTGAAAAATAATTAATCTTTACACGATATTAATTATATTTACATGGTGGGGCCAACTTGTACCCTTTACAATACAAATTAGGGTTACACAATAATCTTTCTCTTAGACAATATAGCAAGGGGTCCACACATCCTCTAGCACTCTACCACTAGGGACACGTCCACCTATGCGCAGCCACAAGGATTTCACTCTCAACATATCAACTCAACTAAGTCCATAGGAGTACTATCTAGAGAGCCATCTCAAGTTGAATAAACTAAGTCCATAGGAGTCCAATAGGAGACCATCTCAAGTCATCTCAACTCAGTCTAGAGGAGCACGACAAGAGACCACACACATCATATCAACTGTATCCAGAGTAGTATGACACACCCATCACATGGGCGTTATCACAAATCATCTCAACTCATTCTAGAGGAGAACGACATGGAGAATATCTCATGAAGCTGCAATCATCAACAGTGTCTTGGATCATAATGGGTTGTATAAGCTTATTTTCCTTTGTAGTATTAATCAACGAATTAGCCTCACCTTTATTCAATATTGGAAGAGGAATTAGGTAGGGGTTCCCTCTATCCCCACTCCTTTTTCTCCTTGTTGCATAAGGATTAAGAATACCACTCAGAGAAGCCTTAGCTAATGGCTTGTTCAAAGGTATATTGATCAGAAATTGTTTCTTTGTTTCTCATCTATTTTTTGTCAATGATATACTCATGTTCTATGATGGATATAAAATTATGGTGGACAAGGTCAAAGAGATCACAAGTCTCTTTTGTTCAACCATGGGCATGATGATAAATTCTTCTAAACCTATGATTACTTTCTAGGGTATTTCAGAGGCTAATAAGTAGCATATTAATCACACTTTCCACTTTTCTATAATATCTTTCAACATAGGATTTAAATAACTTGTGTTCCATATAAAGGCCAATATATACCTCAAACCTTATTAGCAATGGATCATTTCCAAAAATGAGAAAAAATTAATCACTTAGTCCAACATGTGTCTCTCTCATGTTGGATGCTTAGTTCTAGTCAAATCCATCCTCAAGTCCATCTTGGTATATTGGATGTCCCTTTATTTGAGTAAAAAAGGAATCCTTGAGCGCATAAGGAATCTCTACTATTATTCCATCTAGTCATAAGATCAAGAAAAGAAAGGTATGGCACTAGTATCCTAGAAAAAACTTATTATCCCAAAATGCCAAGGTGGATGGGGGCTAAAAAAATTGTTTCTTTTCTCAAAATCCCTAGAAGCTAATAATGTTTGGAGACTCTTGTAGGGACAAGGAATATCGTTCATATAATGAAATAAAAATATATGTCTACCACATCCATGGAGGATTGGATTCAAACTCTAAAATAAATAGCATTGAACTCTTCAATCATTTGGAAAGCCACAATTGCAAAATTTCCACTCATTAGGAATTGGTTGATTTGGAGAGTTGGCAAAGGAAACAAGGTGTTGTGGCAAACAACAACCCCCCTAATTTTCTGTTATGTTTGATTGTAAATTAGGGTCCCTTTTAGTTTATTTTAATTTTTTCTTTGTCTCTCTCTTTGGTTTTATTTGAATTGAGTGGTTTGTATCGTGCAAATATTTTGTCTAAGTCTTGAAGTGACTCTAACATTATTTCCTTGTATATATATCAATTTTTTGATTTCATGGTTTCTAACATGAAATTCAAACAGGATTTCGATTGATTTCGTTGATGACTAGTTCTTGTTTTCTAGTTTCTATTACAAGTTATTTCATGATATTTCACATGAGCTACATAATCATATTTGATTGAATAATCAAATATTTGGCTTGCCATAATTCTAGTTCAAATAGTCATAACTTGGACCTATGAGAAATGATTAAATAACTTACATATATTTCGAGCCTATCATTCGAATTTTGTATTATAACATTGTTATGATTGTTGTGTTGTGAATTTTGGTTATCAATGTTATCATGTGGATATTATGAAAAGGTCTTGGTAATCAATATTTTGATGATTATTTTAATGACTCCCTTTCTTTGATTTTATATCAAGATATTATCGAAACCACACAATATCACAACATGAGTTTATGAACTATCATTACAATGTATTTGGACATAGGATAACATACTATACGAATTCATGGATCTTTATGATTGTTATGAGTGTCAATGCTCCTCAAACAAGTGATAGCCTTATGGAATACCACGTTTGTTAACACCTGGTCTTTGTATTAATAAAGATCGTCCTTTATTGTCTTATCTATTGAATTCGAATATTATGTTATCCATAAGAAAATTCAAGGCAAGAAGAATATCATGATTTATGCATGTCTTTAAACAAACTGTGAAAGGAAAGTCTAGAGATGATCCTGGTTTCGAGGCATTTTTCTTATATTATAGTGTTGTTTTTATTTTAAAAGGCAACATTGTGAAACTCGAACTAGAGAATGAGCAGCTCAAGATTCAAAACAAAATCTTATGAATTGTTGATTTCAGTATCTTATGGCACTAGTATCCTAGAAAAAATTAATCTTATGAAATTAACTAGTATCTTATGTTTTTGTCTCTTCAGATTTCAAAAGTGTTATCCATTGATGTTCAATTTCTGTAGTTAAGATTTTGTTTAAAGACTTATGTTAATTTTGAGGTATGAATTTGTTACTATTTTGTTGTTATTTGATTTTATTTGATTATTTAAGAGCAATTACAGAATCACAGATTCTGTAGCTACTCTATTTTAAGTGTATTTGTTAATAATTTTTTTTTTTTTTTTTTTTTTTTT
>CBVK0101254363.1:0-19107 GCA_900067695.1 Picea abies
GCTCTTCCGATCTCACAATTACAGCAGAGAAAGGACCAATTTCTAGTAGAGCAACTTGATGTACAGGAATAAGTTCACAAAGAACTTCGCTATGCGACAGTCATTAAAGTGAAAATTGAAGAACGTGTCCCAAAACAGGTGGCACAACTTGAAGAAGTAATCCAACAACTTCAGCAGCACATCACAAATCTGGAACTTTGTACTGTGCCTGAGACTCCCCAAGAAGTAAGAGATCTAAGGGAGGCAACTTCTCATACTGCAGTTGACAGGTTAAAAACCTTGGCTTTGGAATGTAAGAAACTGAGTGATAGAAGCGCCCAGACTTATGGGAACCTCACAGAGAACCCAGAATTCCAGACATTAGAGGCACAACTCCAAGAAGCAAAGAAGCATGTAGATACTCTACAGGTGTAGCTAAAGGCCTTCACCCCAGTTGAAAGAATGAAGCGATTCCAAAACAATGCACCACCCAACAATAGGTACACATGATGTAAAGTAAAGTGATGGAAGTCTCTCAATGACTTCAACCACTCCAAGAGAAAGCATGCCAACTTTTCACTGAAGTTGAGAGCCAGGAAACTGAGCTTGAACAGGTTGTCATCACTGCAGAACAACGCATGGAAGGACCAATAAATGACACAGTGATCCAGGATTTCATTGAGCAAGAGGTTGTCGCACTGCAGCAGGTCAAGGTAACTAAGGCCAAGCTCGAGACATTCGAAGTGGAGTTTATTAGACCAGAGTGACTCAGGACAAGTCACAGGTGAGTGTTGGGGGCTTATTGGCCCTTGACAAAGTTTTGAGGAACACTTGGTCATATTTGACCATTTTTGGACTTTGATAGCCTGCCAAAGAAGGAGCACCAAGTGAAGTAGAGATCATGGAATCTCGACCCACTTTTGGGGCCCTTTTAGGGTTTTGGGTTAATGTAATGGGAAAGGGATGTCGGCCCATGGGTTTACCCATGTTTAGGATATTTTGTAAAGTATAAATAAGTAGCTAAGAAATGTAAGAGATGGAGAGAAGATAAGCTAAGTGATAGTAAAGGATTTGTGTATATTGTGTGACCAACTTGCAGAGATGAGTGCAAGTGTTGTAAGTACTGAGCACACGGATTGTAAGAAGGCTCTGTGCTAGATCTACTTGGGGAAGGAGGATCTGGTGAGGTGCACACAGATCTTCTGTCCTATGCGGAGTACAAGTGTGAGATTTGTGCTATAACCTAATTGACCATATCTAATAAAGAATAAGAAGACTTTGTGGACATATCCCCAGGGTGGGGGCGAACCACGGTAACTCTGTGTGTTGTGCTCGGTGCTTTGACCTAATGTGTTGGTTTCTTTCCATGTGTTGTGATTAATAGCATTATTCTATGTGATTTTCTATGATATACTTAGATAGATCCACTTTTCTTTGTGCTTGTTAGATGTGTAGGTATAGATTTGACATATATGAAAGTGTTGTGTGCTAGACCTATTTTGTTGTTGCTAAGTACTAACTTAACCTAGATTTAAGTGAATGTTGCGGTGGTTTGTGCCATCTTTAGAGTGCCATGAGGGTTAAATACTGGTGAATGATCAATGCTAAATTTCTTTCTAAGAGTAATAATCATAGATCTGTGTCCCAGCTAAGGTTGCAAACACCTGAGTCTTGCAACCACCCCTTCCTCTACCTCGGGTGAGACTTCATCTGCTTCGCAAGTGTTGCCAAAACAATTAGTAGTTAGGCTTTTGTTGGTGCACTTTTGAAGCATTGAGACCTGGTTCTACCCCTGTGCCAACACATAGCATCTCAAAACACCAGCTACTTCTACAAAGTTTCATTCTACAGAGCACTACCACCAGGTACCTTGTCAAATTTGACTTGAGTACTGGAATACAATGTTTGCCTCTATGCTCATCCAGTATTGGACAACATATCTGCATTCATTTGGTACTGCAAACAATGGTTTCCCCTATGCTCATATTGTACTGGGAAAAACTCTACATTCATATAGTACTGCAAACTTTGCATCCATCCAATACAGTGGGAAGAGGTCTACATTCATCTGGTACTGGAAAAAACTATGTGTTCATCTGGTACTGTGGGATGAGGTCTGTGTTCATATGGTACTAGGAAAAACTCTGTCTTCATCTGATACTATAGGAGAAGCTCTGTTCCCATCCGATAATAAAGGAGAAGGTATGCACTATTCTGGTACTAAGCACAACTCTGCGTTCATCCGATACTAAAGTGATCGAGTACTCGTAATAAGGTGTTGGTAGTCCTTATCCTATATTCAAAGTTTTTGCTACTCGATTTAAGTGTTTCAAGTAATAGGATGTATAAACTCAACATTTGTTTTGTTTTATTAACGAATTAGACTAATAATGTATTAAACGTGTATTTATTCTCAATTATGGCACACCCCCTACCACGAAATTCTGCAAGTCCTCATCTACTTAAGCTGCATCTTTGCACATGTCAAACTATGATTCTGATGACGTCATATGATTTCATACTTGTGATTTCTGGTCATAACGACCACATCTTTTGTAATCATTGTCCAACACTCCCGTAAACATGATCTAGAACCAACCTTCATACGATTCTATAAGTATTCATGAATTTGACCTATCTTACCTTGCCATCATTACCCTTGATGTGATTGTTGTAAACCGAATCTTAATTTATAAACACTCCTCTGGATGGATTTTCCATCCAAATGAGCGTTATTTACCATTTTTACTGTCACACCACCTACATTTACACTGTGATCCCATTCCTTCGTATCTTTTGCATACTTATCCTCTTTCGGTACTCCATCAAGGTCTGTGCTAATCCAGTACTCCATCACGGTCTACGTTGATCTAGTACTCAACCCTTTATCCTCTATTTTTTGCCTCATATTCCTTAAGAATTGTTTTAAGCTAGCATGGGGATCGACAGGAATGATCCCGTGTTCTAGTTATATTGGGAAACACCTAAATATCAAGCTTGCAGGGAGATATTTGAACAAGTCGGTTGGGTCCCATTTTTTGAGAAGTTTAAAGGCTATCACAAAGGAGTCTCTCTGGATTTTGCGCAGACATACGATCCAGAAAGTGTTCAGTTTGGAGATATGAAGTTAATTATTTTGGAGGCCACCATAGTAGAGGCTACAGGCCTCCCTTCATCTGGAGAAAAATACTTTAAGGGGGTGATCGTTGACAGGAAGCTTTGTAAAAACTTTCTCAGGCCATAACATCAAGACCCCGATTGGACTAAGGGAATTCCTCAAATATGCATTAAAGAATAATATTGGATGACGCTCATTAGTTTGCATAGATTTCTCACCTACGAGGGGAGATATGCAATAACCTTCCTATACCATTTGAAACTTTTTTCACATTTTGAAGGAGGACCACAAATATAGTTTCCTCACTTCCTATGGATGAGTTTAAATAAAATGGTGAGAAGAGTGAAATCAACTTCCAAGATGTTGGATCATGTTGTCATTGATGCCAATGGTTTGATTGATTGATGTCAAAGGATTGATTGCTTCATTGATATAACACTTGTATTATATGGTTAAATTGCTCTATTACTGATTCACCCCCCCTCTCAGTAATCCAACACAAGAAACCTGAAACCAACCTCCATCACCATGGCCTAATGAAAATTTTGGTTTTCCATGCCTTGATGAAACAAGGCAGTAGTTGGTATCAACTACTCCAACAAAAATTTTCTCAGGAAGGAATGTCCAAATCTGTAGAGGAACAAGAAACAAAAGTACACAGTGAGGGGTCTAGCAAAAAGTCAAAGAAAAACAAAGTGAATAAATTAGGGGTTGAAGAAGCCACTGTTACACCTAGCTCATCCCAACCTATTGATGAATTAGAAAAATATAAGTCTGTTGTGGAGGAACCCATTGCATCTAAAAAGAAGAAAGCCTCCCAATCTCAAAACATAAGTCCAACCTTGATTCCAAAAGATAAAAGATAGAAGAGGAAGGACTCTGGGAAAGGTGAGAGATCATATAGTGCTCCTAAAGAAACCATTGAGTTATAACCAGATCCATCAAGAAAATTTGAAAATACCCATGAACTCAACATTCAGAGTAGGAAAAAGGGTCAAAAGAAAGGTGTGCCAGTAGAATGAATCCTAGAATATCCCACTACATTTAATAAGGAGAAGCTTTCCCGGTATAAAGTACCCAGTCCAGCCTCGAGTCCTAAAGATCATCTACCACAAAGTGAGAAGTGAAAGAGGAAGAAGACAGGTCAACAAGAAGTTTCACATGATGTCCCCGAGGTAACTATTGAGTTCCCTCAAGAATCGGTTAATGAGTTGGAAGAGACCCATGAAGCAATTATTGTGTCTCATCAAGAACCTATTAGTGAGTTAGAGGAAACTCCTAATATGACAAGTTGAAGTAACGAGAATCTTAAAATGAGGAAGGCTCAAAAGAAACAAATTTCACAGCCTAAACCTCAGTCCTCCAGAGTGGAAATAGGGAATGTTCAGCAAGGGCAGAATCCAAAACCCAAACTTCGGTCCTCCAAGGTGAAAATCAAATTGACACAAGAGAAACAAGTTTCTAGGCCTATAAATACTATTAAAATGAAGAAGAGGAAGTTGTTTGAGGAGACTTCCACCCCTATCAGCAAATCTGAGGAAGTCTCACTTCCTGTACGAAGAAACACCAGGAGTATGGCCAAATAGATAACAGTTCCATATGTGCCTTCTCTTCAAGAAGAGCCTATTGATATTTTGAATTCTCTAGAGAAAGAAAGTGGATATGGAGCTACACTTAGTGAGACCGAGGGGTTGGTGACATAAACCTTGAGAGGTCTAAGGGAGAAGGAATCCTGAGAGGAGGTGATTGAACAAACAACGACATCTGATCCTGACAATTCTATGAGCAAACATAAATTTATAGTGAAGATTGGGATCCTGAAAAACAACGACATCTGATCCTGACAATTCTATGAGCAAACCATAATGCACAAAGAAACCATAACACAGGATATACATGGTTCATCCCAACGTGGGGCTATGTCCACCAACTCTTCTCTTCTTTATTATCTTCTCTCAATCTTCTACAAGCACAGAGCCAGAGGAACCCACTCCTCATAGGACAGGAGATCTGCATGCACCTCGCCAGATATTCCTTCCCTGAGCTAGGTTTAATCACAAATCCTTCTTACAATCATTTTCATTTAGCTCTATAAGTATTAATGCATAGTATGCACAAAGCCTCTAGCTCTGCGCTAAGCCGATTCTACTAGTTCTCTTCACTTAACACACTGGCACCTTCTTACATCGCCTATATTTCTATTTATACATTACAAAATGGCCCTAAACATGGGTAAACCCATAGGCCGACATCCCATTCCCATTACATAAACCCTAATCCCAAAACTTCCCTAAAAAGGGGTCGATATCCCATGATCTCCACTTCGCCTTGTGCTCCGCCTTTGACTAGCCTGTCGAAGTCCCAAAAATGGTCAAACATGACCAAGGCTCTCCAAAAATTGGTTGAGGAACAACATTCCCACAACACTCACATATGACTCATCCCAAGTCACTCTGCTTTGGGTAACTCTTCCTTAAATGCCTAGAGCTTGGATTGAGCTGCTTCGACCTGCTGCTTCGCCAAGGCCTCCTACTTGAAAAACTCCTGAATAACTACCTCGGTCATAGGTCCTTCCAAGCATTGTTTGAATGCAGTGACTGCTTGTTCTATTTCTTCTCCTCATCCTGAAAACTCCTCAAAAAGTAGGCAAGTTGCATCCTGGACTGGCTGGAGCTTCCGAGCCACTTCCATGACTTTTCTTTGTATGGCATGGACCTGTTGTTGAGCCATGCATTGTTCTTGGGATATTTTCATTCTCTCGATCGCTAACAAGGGCTTCAACTACACTTGTACTATTTATGCTTGTTTCTTTGCTTCCTGGAGCAACAACTCCAGTGTATTTAGTTTAGGGTCCTCGGTAAGGCACTCATAATTCTACGCACTTTGACTACTAAGATGTTTACATTCCAAGGCTAATGCATTAATTCTATGGACTACGCTTCGTGCAGTTTCTTCTCAGTAGTCTCAAACTTCCTGTGGAGTGCTTGGTACTGCTTGTAAATCCAATTCTACTACTCTCTGTTGAAGTTGTTGGATGGATTTAGCAAGGTTCACTACCTGAATCGCCACTGGGTCTTCTTCTATTTGTTCTAAGCCTGTCACAGAGAAAAGTGATCTATTGACTGCCTCTTTAACTCCAACCTTATCAATGGGCAGTTGTTCTTTCTCTTTCTGGATCTGCGTTTTATCCTCTTTTAACTTGATTTGGAGGTCATCCTTCTCTTGTTCTGCATCTCAACATTGCTCTATGAATTCCTCTTATGCTTGCTTGAGGGCCATTGTGGCCTATTATTTTTCTTCCTACATGTGATGAAGGCGAGCTTCAGTCCCATCAACTATTCTATGGAGTTGGGCAAGCTCATCTCCCAACAATGTTTCTTCTGATGGCAGGGGCGTAGTGGACACTGGGCAGTTGGAGGGAAGGGCTTGTTGTACCCCTCTTAGTTATTCGTCAATTATTTCATACATGGTTTCTTGTTTGGCTTCATTTTTCTGCAAAATATCTTCTGAGGCATCTGATACAGCTGTGATAATGAAGTTGAATTCATTGACCGTGAGTACATATTGCAGCTTCGACTTACTAGCTTTGGACTTCTTTCGCGATGTAGGTTTTTTTGGGGAAACCTTTATTTTCTTGGACATCTCTACCTCTTCAAGGGGGTTCCTCGGTGGTGTTACTTTGCCTTGCTTCTGCTTGTCTTCTTCCCCTTCTTTCTCTTCTTTGTCCACTTCGTCATCGCCTCCTCTTTTAGGTGAATTTGATGCAGTCTCCTCTGATGTGTTTTGTATTTTCTATACATCTTCCTTCTTTTTCTTCCTCCTACTACTCGGTGCATCATACTCTTTGCGAGTAACCATTGGACTTCCAATGCAGTTGGGGTCAGACAGTTCTACATGGTTGACTGACACTAGGTGTTCTTCAGGCCACTCCTTGGTGATTTCCTCCATGTGCTCCTCTGTGAACGTGTAATAGGATTAAATCTCTTCTTTATGTTTGTCTCTACGCACAATGATATATATAAAATGCCTATTTAAATGAAACTTCGCAACTGGTCTGAACCTGTCTAGGGTGTTTGACGTCATACGAGGGAAAGAATCAATAGCCCTCTTTAACTGCAGGTAGTAGGTATGGAACACCACATTTGACTTCCATTTTTTCCCCATATCACTCGAATACCAGAGCGCGGTGAACTTCGAAACTAGTGGCTTGAATGGCTCAATGTGAGGGAAGATCACTCCTTTGGGCATCTCCCAAGAAATGAACGTAGTGAGGATCAACAACTAGCTAAAATGGAACTCATAGCCCTGATCATGAGCTTCACGACAATCCTGTTCTAACTGGTTGACAAGGTAACTTGCCCAGTTCATTTGTAATCCTTCCATGCATTTTCCTGCGAGATCAAAAATGAACCCCATGACCTGCATGGGTCTTTTCATCCTTACTAGCTTACCAACGATCAACTAGCAGGCTAGGCGCACTGTGCCATTCTAGATGGAGGTTACCTTGTAGCCTCACTTTTCCATATCGACATCACCATAGGTGTCTTTAATCTTCTGTACTAAAGTGTGATCTACAGCCTTCCCAAGATAAACTTCTTATGGGTTTGTTCCTTTCATGCTTAATCTGATGATCCTATGGATCAATGCCAAATCAATGATGATACACTTGTCCAACCACAGATAACCACCATGGAAGCATGACAGAAGGATATTAACGCACACGTTAACCTCTTGATGTCTTCCAAAGTGTGGTATCTTCATCGCATTCAAGATAGTGGACTTAGCGATGTCCATAGTCCATGGATAGGGGATGATATTCAACTTCTTCCTCTTGGTCTTGGTCAAATATTTGTGAGGTATGAGCATGCCATAGCTCTTGTAGTCTTCTAGGTTATAGTCATCGATATTCAAGGTTGTAATCCTCTCCAACTGCAGTCTGACTGCTTGTATTCCCTTTCGGAGGTATGCAGTGATGACTGTGTAGTCGAAGTCCATCGGGACACTATGATGACTTACCACACCAGCCAAGGGTGGGATGTAGTTGGTAAGGATGGATGGAATTAGCTTCACACTTTCCAAGTAATCACAATGCTTGGTTCTTTTCTCGGTCGCAGCTTGGGATGGTCCAGATCCACGAGCAGTCAACGGGGATGCTTGCACTCCTCTCGTCGATGAGGCTTGGATTCCTATAAACATCATCTTCTCAGCCATGAGGTCTATTAGGATCTCTTTGATGACTTTTTCTGCTACGCTAATTTCATCTGACATGCACACTCGAGATCTAATATCTCAGGTCGGTGAACAATACTCAATGTAACAGAATGGATGGCGAGTCTCAATGATCATTGCGCGAAATCAACTAGTTCTCTATGGGCTTGAATAATCACAATTGGAAAAAGTATTCTTGGTGCAAATCTCGATGGGATAAATAGATATTATCGTAATGGACTCTTCCAACGAGCAGGAACGACTCAATCAATGCAGTTCCATCTGTTATGATGCGGTCCCAATGCTCCAAGGGTGAACGTTCCGGTAATAACTGCATTTCTAGTTGTTCTGGAGAATCATTCTAACGATTATAATGACTCCAATGGTCATATTGTTCCATCATGGTGAAGTGCCAATATGTTTTGTACTAATATTTCGACGAAGTTCAAGTTCTAGAAACCTTCCTTTTGTGAAGTCTTCCCTGGAACTTCTTGCAATTTTTCTAACTTTGCTCTCTTCTTACTGAGATTTATGGACTTCTTTCCTATGATCTAAATCACTAGTTTCCTCTTTCCATTATCGTTCTTATCTCCTCTTGGCATGATAACTTCGCACTGTTGAGGATCTTTAATAGGGTTCAAGGGTAATACTTCTTCTCTTTCTGGGGTAGGTACTCTACTCTCTTGTACATACATGCATCTCCAGTCTTCCTATGTCCTTTCAACTTCGATGTCCATATCTTTGGTCCTTAGTAGCTTCGAATGGTTCTCTTGTTCTTCCAATAAGTGCATTATTCTCCTAGCCATGAAATCTCTTAGTTCTTTGTTTTTCTATTCTATATCCTCCTCTTCGTGTTTCCTTTGTATCTAATCTTTCTCAATCTAGGTTTTTCCTAGCAAGATAGAAAATGGGGCATTGTTCTCAACAAATTTAATGATCTCAAATTCTTCTTCTATCAAAGTGCCATGAGCACTCATTGATGTCTGGGTAAGTCTTCCACATACGGTTATCATATTTCCTCTAAATAATCCTATTCCTCCTAATGAAGGAACCATAGTAGGCTTTCCCAAAATTTCCCAAGTTATTTCTGTCATGATATTCACCTGTGTTTCCTCATCCAAGACACAATCTATGTCAAAGTCTCCTATTATTGTTTCTATGTACTCTTTCTCTTTTAATATCTCTAATAAGTTGATATCTCTATGATCATTCAGGGTTTCTTTCATTTGTAGTAATATAGTCTCTGATTCTTTCTAGTTCTTAGTCTCTTGATCTTCCTTAGGGTTTTCTTGTCTCATATTCATAATTTCAACCTTAGCAATCATTCTAGGGAAATCCAAAACTTCATGTCCAGTAGCCTTACAAAAAAGGAAAATAGGACCTCTACCAGGGAATTCCTTAGCAAGATGTCCTAGTCTTCTGGAACTATAGAAAATATTTAATCCTCTCTTTCTCTTGAATGATCCCCAACCTTTCCTGTATTGTGCACTGGGATCGCCGTAACTAACCTACAAAAAAATATTTCTAGGATCCTCTTTTCTTCAGATCAAACTTCTCTTATTAGCACAAAGCTTCACAAGTTAAGTAGTCTACTGCACACTAAAGTAGTAAATATACACATAGATATTTCTCTTTTCTTCAGTTCCCAACAATCATAGTTTCAGGTCCCATCAACAGAACCATTTGTTGGCATAGGTGCAGACCTACGGTTCAATGCTTCAAAAACACACCAAATGTAACATCCACGGCCACCCATGGATAAGCCACACTACGCCAGAGAACTCTTACTGTTCTCTCACTACGGAATATACTGTGACATTTCCCAGCATACAACTGCGCTATGCCACATAAATGTTTCTAACTACATCCAATTAAATTATATACACTCACAGAACTCTTGCGGAAGCATTATATATAAAATGTAGGCATACAAATACATCTATAAATACACAGATTCACACTGAAATTACCGTAAACATACACATGCAACATATACAAGAAATACCCACAAATATATAGATAGTCATAACCATGCATAAGATAAACCCATAAAAATTAACATGCAAATAATACTGCAGCATGTAATTTTATCACACAAATGACACTTATCTGTTTAGGAATATCACCAACTATGTGCATACCATCCACAAACATCCCAGACTTAGACCACATTGTTCATCACTCTCAATAGTGAGTCACCCCCGAGTTGGGACTAAACTCCACTCGGGCAAAGGGATTCCTAATCAGGCTAAAGGCTCATGAACAATAGGAAAGACTTTGTCTCAGGTGCTTACTCAACTAACAGCCTGCAGTCCCTCATTCCCCACATGCCTATCCCACCAAAGGAAGTGTTCCCCTTCTCTTCTCAACAGTCCCTCGAATGCCCCACTTCCCTTCCAGGGCTTCAGTAACAGGCCGAACAGAAAGTCTCAAAGCCATACAACTGTAGTTCAACACCTTCAGGATATCAATCCCCAACAATTATCTCACCCAGAGAATTTCTCATGGGCATGAAAACCTACCTCTTCAATATCCCACAGGCCTGACAACCCACTTCTTCAATCCAACTCCCAAGCTAACCATCTACGCCAACACAAAAATGTATATGGACACAGGTTCAGATATAGTGATGATGGTACAAAGATCAGCTCAATGAGTGTGTTCATACCCATGGATGATTGACTATATGGATGATGAATGGCCAAGATCCCCCAAAATGAACTAATTCCCAACAATCTGTATGCATGTCCCCAACTTGACACTTGTCATGTTGGGAGCTACTTTGGCCCACTTGGCCCCAACTTTAGAACATAGGATAACATAATTATCCATACTTTATGATTAAATAAATATTAATATAATATTCCTTTTTGGCTTAAGCTCCCTAGCTTATTCCCTCTCCTTAACTTAGCCCCTCCCTTTCCCTAAATAATGGAGTTTAGTCCCCCATCTCTTTTATCATGGTCGGTCCACACGCAACAATGTATTTTATATTAAATATGAGACATGTACAAGAACAGGAGCACTAGCCCTTAACATCTAGTCTCTCCGGCCTAATCAAAACATAAGCATCCTAGCTTATAATAACTGTTTCACCAGCCTATAAAACATATCATATACACAAAGGCTCCCTGGCCTCAACATCGCGTGCACTTAAGATGTTGTGCACAATATCCTAGAATGCGCACACTTCCTCATTTTACTACGCAGTACATGCGCGCACTATGCCATGAAATGTGCATACAAAAATGATATCAAAATAGCTCCCCAGCTTAAGTACATTTGTATTTACATTTACAATTTGGTTCAACATTATGGATATTACAATCCCCTCCCCTTATTTATGCACTATCCTCACTGCATCATGTACCCATGTACAAATCAATTTCAAAATTCCTCAAAAAGATGCGGGTATTATGCCTGCATTGCACCCTCATGCTCCCAAGTAGCTTCATGAGGACCGTTCCAGGTCCATTGGACCTTTACAAGCCCTATGGCTCAATTCCAGAGCTGTTTGATTTTCCGGTCCAGAATGCGCACCAGATGCACTTGAAAAGCACTTTCTTGCTCCACCTGAATCACATTCCAATCAATAACATGATTAGTATCAGGTATATATTTTTTTTTCAATGATACATGGAATACATTATGAACAGTCATAGATGCAAGAAATGTAGTCATATAAGCTAGTGGACCAATCCTCTCTAGGATTTCAAACAACCCACAATAGCGAGCTGCCAACTTTGAACAATTTCCCAACTTTAGTGAACTTCTGTTGGCTTTCACATTTAATAATACATGGTCACCCACTTTAAATTCCCTGTGAGTTCTGCCTTTATCAACATATATTTTCTATCTGTCTTGGGAAGCCTTTAAATTTTGTTTTATTTTCAACATTTTCTCTTCCATTTCCCTGAGCAATTCTAGCCCAACAACTGCTCTATCTGCTGGGTTATCCCAGCTTACTGGTGTGTTGCACTTTCGGCCATAAAGTGCCTCAAATGGGCTCATCTTTCAAGATGCTCGGTACCCATTGTTATAAGAAAACTCTACCAAGTGTAGGTATTCTTCCCATTTTGATGGTTTATCCATCACATACATCCTCAACATATCATCAATCACTTGATTCACCCTCTCTGTTTGTCCATCTGTTTCTGGAAGACAAGTTGTACTGAAATTCAAATTTGTTCCAAATCCATTAAATAATCCCTTCTAAAATTTTGAGGTAAATTTTGGATCTCTGTCAGACATAATTGTCTTGGGTATGCCATGTAATCTAGCAATTTCCCTCATATAAACATCAACAATGTTTGTTGCCTTGTGAGTGAGATTAACTGGAATAAAATGGGCAGCTTTAGTAAGCTTATCCACCACTACCATGATAGAATCATGTTGCTTGTTTGTTCTGGGAAGTTTGGTAATGAAATCCATGGTTACAACTTCTCATTTCCACTCAGGAATGGGTAATGGTTGTAGCAAACTAGTTGGGTTTCTATGCTCAGCCTTTACTTTTTGACATTCCAAACATCTGGCAATAAAATCAACAACCTCGTTCTTCATTCCTGGCCAATAATATTGGCTCTTGATAGATGCAATAGTTTTATGATATTCTGGGTGCCCAACATAAGGCACATTATGCATTTCTCTCAATATCAAAATTTTCAACTACTGGGAATTTGGTATATAAATTCTTCCCCTATACATGAGAATTTCATCCTTATCTAGTTTGTATTCTTCATTTTTCTGCTGCAAATTACCTTGTTGTAGTTTTTCCACTAATTCCTTGTATTGTAAATCTGATTTGGCAGTCTCTATAATTATGTGTTTCAAATCTGATTGATACATGCTAATGGATGTAGCATGCATTTCATGCACTCTTATTCTAAGTGCATCAACCACTTTATTCTCTTTACCCTTGATATGCTTTATATCAAAGTCATATTCGCTTAGAAATTCTAACCATCTGCTTTGCCTAGCATTTAAAGTTGGTTGATTAAACAAATATTTCAGACCATTTTGGTCTTCCCTCATCTCAAACCTTTTCCCCATGAGGTAGTGTCTCCATTTCCTCAAGCAATGTACTATGGCTTCCAACTCCAAATCATGAGTGGCATAGTTATTTCATGCTCCTTCAACTTCCTTGATTCATAACATATAACAAACCCATTTTGACTGAGGACTCCACCAAGTCCCTCTTTACATGCATCTGTGCATACAATGAAGTCTTCATTTGGGTCTGCTATCCTTAATATTGGAGCACTTGTTAATAATTATTTCAAGTGTTGGAAATTCTTTTCACAATCCAATGTCCACTGAAACTTCACACCCTTTTTTTGAAGGGAAGTGATTGGGTGTGCAATCTTTGAAAATATTTCTATAAATATCCTATAGTATCCTCCAAGGCCCATGAATGATCTCACCTCTGTCACATTCTTTGGCACTGCCCATTCTCTAATGGCTTCTATCTTCTTGGGATCCACTGTTATCCCATCCTTTGAAATGATATGACCCAAATAGTGAATTTGTTTATGATAAAATGAGCACTTGCTCAATTTGGCATACAATTGATGCTCCCTTAATACTTGCAAAACCATCCTCAAATGATGTTCATGCTCTTCCTCTAACTTGGAATATATGAGAATGTCATCCAAAAAGACAATTCCAAACTTGTCTAAATATTCTCGAAAAACACCATTCATTAAGCACATGAAAACAACTTGTGCATTTGACAACCCAAATGGAACCACTGTGAACTCATAATGACCATACCTTGTCTTGAAATTGGTCTTGCTGATATCTTCCTCTTTAATCCTTACCTGATGGTATCCTGACTTGAGATCTATCTTTGAAAATATCTTTGCATCCTTCAATTGATCAAAAAGATCATCAATCCTTCATCTCTGGTGTACTCATTCTATAAGAAGTCTTTTACACTAGAGTTGCTCTAGGTATTAGATTTATAGAGAAATCAATGTCCCTCCTTGGGGGTAGTCCTGGTACCTCCTTGAACACATATTCAAAATCTTCCAAGGATGCATAATCTTCCAAATTTGGCACCTTATCTTTAGGTGTCTCCTTCATATGAGTTGCAAATATTTGACACCCTTTTTGTTGGAAATGTTTAACAGGTTGTCATTGATGGAAAGTAAAGCAATGAAGATGGTATGAATACAGGAAGAATGTAATGGACGTGCACCAGAATTATTTTAGGAAGATGCTGCAGAGAAAGCCTAATAAGTTCAGAAGAGATAGTGCAGAGGATTGTTGGCAGGTTATTATCAGGCAAAGTAAGCTTGTCATTGATGGCAAGATCAGAGTATGCAGTGAAGGGAAAATAAGGACAAAGTACGCTCCGAAGGAGAAGCACCAGTGATCGCTGGATCTCATCTTGAATTCCCGATGGCCGTCAGATATGAATGAAGACAAAAGGAGCACGCAGATCTGGAGGATAGATCTCAGGCGTTAGATCTGAGCGCAGGATCCAACCACCGTTGGATCAAGGAAAACCCACATGATCTTTAAAAGTGTAAGGAGTAGAGGGCTCACAAATCCCGAAAGTAGGAGGACCATCTATCTCAGGGGGTTATGTGGACCGTTGATTTGACTCCTTGTCGGAGTTTCAGGGATCGAGAGTTGGAGATGTCAAAGAATATTGACATCAAGAATCCTGAAATCGCGATGTGTGAAATCCCGACTAAATCTGAACCGCCAGATCAAGATGTGATCTAGACCGTCGACCAGACTCACGTCAGCAGACCATGTCATCTAGGAACACGTGGCACAACCAAGTAATGACAAGTGTCAGATAGATTCAACATGCCAAGCACATGTAAGTCACGAATCATGGTGACATGTGGCAGTTATTTAACACATGTGACGTCAGCAGACTTACACCATGATGGAGTTTCGAGGATCGCGAGTTGGAGATGTCAAAGAATATTGACATCAAGAATCCTGAAATCATGATGTGTGAAATCCCGACTGAATCTGAACCGTCAGATCAAGATGTGATCCAGACCATCGACCCGACTCACATCAGCAGACCACATCAGCTAGGAACATGTGGCACAACTAGGTAATGACAAGTGTCAGACCGATTCAACATGCCAAGCACATGTAAGTCACGAATCAGGGTGACACGTGGAAGTTATTTAACACATGTCACGTTAGCAGACTTACACCATGACGGAGTTTCGAGGATTGTGTGTTGGAGATGTCAAAGAAACAATGCAACAGGAATCCCGATTTCGCGATATACAAAATCGTGACTTAAGTCACAGTCGTTGAATCAAGATCAAATCTTGACCATTGATTCCAGTCCATGTCGGATTTTTGAAGATCGAGTGTTGAAGTTGTCAAAGAACATTCACCACAGGAATCCCGATTTCACGATATGCGAGATCACGATGTAATCTGATTTGTCAGATCAAGCTTTGATCTGGACCATTGATTCCATTCAATGGAGAGGCATCAGGGATCGAGAGTTGGACATGTCAAAGATTATTGACATCAGGAATCCTGATATCGTGATATGTGAAATCACGATTTAAATCACAGTCGTTGAATAGAGATCAGATCTAGATCGTTGATCAAACTCCATATCGAAGTTTCGCGAATTGTGACATAGAGAGGCAAATAACTCAATGCATCAAGAATGTCGAAATCGTAAAATCACGATTCAATCATAGTCGTTGAATCAGGATTAGATCTGGACCATGGAATCACAAGACATGTGGCAAGTGATCAAAATTTCACTGACTTGGGGTCAACGGAGCATAGTGTCAAAAATCACGAAATGGGAAATCGTGAAAGAGCCTTATGCATAAGGCTGTGGTCACAGCCTTTGGACACATCAACGAGAGATGGAGGATAGAGATAGAGCAACCAAACTCGTTTTCGGGGATCACAACTTGGAGAGGCAAGAACACAATGCAACAGGAATGCCGAAATGCGGAAACCTGATTTAAAGGCAAGATTAATAAATCTCATCCAACGATGTAGATTAACCTGAAGGAGATCTGAGGGCTACTGTTGCACGACACAATGAAACTGCTAGAAACCATTGATGGTTTCTACCAAAGGATGCAAAGACACTTCGGGATGACTGACAGAGGAGGTGAAGAGTCTCTGAGAGGAATGAAGATGTTCGTGGAGGTGATTGACAGATGATGATCATTGAAGCCTATAAATGAAACAAAGAAGGTGAGTTCGACTGTCACAGAGAAGACGAAGAGTCTCAAACTGCCAGAGAGGCTAAGGAATCTCAGTATAACATACAGTGATGTTGGACACGCAGGGAAAACCACCAGAGAAGCTGAAGAGTCACGAGGATGATCAGACAGATCACTTGAGAGGTGGAGGATAATGACGCGGAGTCAGCATGTAGATGCATTGTGAACACTGCATGCACAAGGTGCACAAAAGCTATAAATACATGGTACAGGGAAGAGATGGGGTGGATGTTGTTGTTGGAGTTGTTGTGGTCGCTATGTGGAAGGATTGAAGTGTGAGCAAGGAGGCAGAGCGCATGAGCAGAAATACACAGTAGAGGAAGGTTGCATTGAAGGGACATGGTGCAGAGAGTATACATGGTAGAAGAACAGACAACACAAGTCATGTGTGCAGGAAGGCAGTGCGGCAGACAGAGCAACAAAATGCAGCAAAACAGTGATGAGTCTGGTAAGCTGTTGTTGAACATTATATTACTGTAATAAGTTTTAGTAGCAAAGATTTATATTTCAGGGAGGTTGGGAGGTGCTCGGGAGGATTGTTGTCCTCAGAAGTTCAAGTGGGTGCTTGAACACAGGGAGTTGTAGCTTCCATCTGGTTGCAGCAAGAGAAACCAGGGTGGCAGGGTGGTGCAAGGGAGAACTCTTGTTCTCTGTTATACAAGTTGGTGCCTGTATGATTGGAAGTTGGTGCTTCCATCCAGTTGGTGCTGGAAACACTTAGAGAGTTGGTGCTTCCTTCTAGTTGGTGCTAGAGAAACCAGGGAGTTGGTGCTTCCTTCTAGTTGGTGCTAGAGAAANAAACCAGGGAGTTGGTGCTTCCTTCTAGTGGGTGCTAGAGAAAACAGAGAGTTGGCTCTCTCAGCAAGTAGTATCTTGCAAAACAGAGGTTGTAACCTCATTATGAGTTGGTGTTCATATGTATGATAATGTAAAGAATGTAATTATTACTTATCATATAAAGAAAAAGAGGTTTTTACCCTATATGGGTTTCCTTGGGAAATATCTGTCTCTGTGTTTCTCATATATGTGTGACTGATGTTGAATGTGCCATTGTTTATTTCCCTGCATTAATGTGATCATCATTCAATATTTCTGCAAAGAGTTTAAAATAAGCATAATTGTTTAAGCACGGTAACAAATGATTCACCCCCCCCCTCTCAGTTGTCCAACAATTGGTATCAGAGTCGGCCCCCTTTTATCTAAGGGTAGATCCTAGAGCTTAAACATGACAAGCCATGAAGGGACTTCAGTCGCTAGGCATCCTCTATTTGATGGAACAAATTTTTCCTTCTGGAAGGTTAGAATGAGAACATACCTAATGGCCTTAGGAGCTGATGTATGGGATTTAGTAGAGACTGGATACATAAAGCCTGTTGTGCTAGCTTCCAAGGATGATAAGTTAGAATTTAGCTTCAATGCTAAGGGAATAAATGCTATCTTGAATGGACTTGCAGAAGTCGAGTTTGTGAAGGTGATGCATCTTCAAACTGCTAAAGAAATGTGGGACAAACTCATTAACAACTATGAAGGTAATGAGAAGGTGAAATATGCCAAGCTTCAAACCTACAGAGTACAGTTTCAAAAGCTGCAGATGAAAGAAGATGAAACTGTTGGAAAATACTTTCTGAGAGTAGAAGAAATGGTAAATGCAATGAAGGCACTTGGTGAAACAATTTGGGAACCTTCTTTAGTTCAGAAAATATTGAGATCTCTCCCAGATAGGTTCAACCCGAAGGTCTCTGCTATAGAAGAACTTAATGATCTAAAAACCTTGCAGTTTGATCAACTTCTAGGAACACTGACTGCATATGAAATGAGAATAGTTAAAGATAAACCCACTTCCATAGAAGCATCATTTAAAGAAGACAAGAATGAGGATTCTGAGCCCAATGAAATTGAAGCAATTTTTTTGAAGAGACTGAAGAAGGGATCAGGCAAATACAATGGTAAACTACCTTTCAAATGCTTTAACTGTGGAAGGATAGGCCATTTTGCAAATAAATGTCCCCACAAAGGAAAGGATCAGACTTGTGATGATGAGGAGAAATACAAACATAGAAATTTCTTTAAAGAGAATAACTTTAAGAGGAAAAGTCTTTGTGAAAAAAATGAAGATGATCCTTCAGATGATGAAGAAAATGATTCATCTATTGAAGATAAACTAAATGACTTCATGCTTATGGCCAAAGAGAATTATGATAATAAAATCATAGGCAGCGATGAGAATGATGAAGAAGTTGTGGTTGACATGGAAGGAGAACTGATCAGTGCACTGGAAGAGATTGACAGACTTAGAATTAAGAACAGAAAGCAAAAACAATTGCTAATACAGTTTGAGAAAGACAGTAAACAACCTGATGAGGACTTTTCCCTACTGAAGGTGGAATTAGAAGAGGCAAGAAAAATCGAGGATATTATGAAACATCAGCTATCAGAAAAGAGGGAAAGATCTGAAGCCCTGGAAGAAGAAGTAGTGAAAACTAGGAAAGAGATGGAGAAGTTTCAAGCCTTGTATAATCATAATTTGTCAAGTATCAAAGCCTCAGAAGGATTAGCCACCATTCTGAATCA
>CBVK0101254363.1:19117-29133 GCA_900067695.1 Picea abies
AGAACAAAGAAATAATGCACTCCCTGCTCAAAGACATCATCAACATGAAAGAAATCGATTTGCTCAAAGAAGACAACCATTTTCTAGGTACAAAGAATTTTTCTATGGATATTGTTTCCACTGTTCTAACTTTGGTCACAAAGTTGTAAATTGTTCCTTAAGACTTAGACATGAGCAATTAATATTTCCAAGGAATAAATATCTACCACAACAAAGAATGATACAACAAAGTAAGAAACCATCACAGATTGCAAATTGCCAAATTAAGTCTAGAGACATGCAACTGAGGAGGTCAAGGATTAATAAACAGTCAATGAGCAGACAACGATGCAACAATAACTTTGACCTATTGAAAAATGAGATTGAATGCTATAATTGTTACAACTTTGGCCACAAAGCAACAAACTACCATCTCAAGAATTACAAAGTAGATCCAAGGATAAAGTTCTTAGATAGAAAGACCAACACATGGAAGAGGAAAGATAGTGAAAAATGTGGTCAATCACTCTCAACTCAAAAACAAAAGGCCTCTAGGAATATAGACAGTGGATGTTCCAAGCACGTGACTGGAGACAAGGATAAGATATTGTCCATAAGTAAAAGCAAAACAAGAAATGTGATCCTTGAAAACGATGAACCAGGCAAAATCAAGGATAGAGGGATGATGAGTTTGAGTAATGACAAAGGATATGCCCAGTACGTTCTGTTTATGGATGATTTGAAACATAATTTGCTCAGTACAAGTCAAAAATGTGATAGAGGCAGTGAAGAGGTGTACACATCCAAATATTGTAAGGTAAATGTAAACTCGGGACAAGTGGTGAATAAAGGCATAAGGACAATTAATGATGTTGAAATTGAATCCTCCCCTGCAAGTAAAGAAGAAGATTTAGATACAATAAAAGCATGTTCAGTTAGCATTTTCCCCATGGATGAAGTAAGAGAAGAACCATGTCATAAGCTGGAAGCAGAAGTCTTGAAGGTTGAGAAGGCTAACACCCAAAGCAAGTTCTTAAAAAACTCCATGAACCTGGATAAGATCTTGGATAGCCAGAGATCACCAAATGACAAATCTGGTATTGGATACAAGAAGGAAGAAATCAGTACTCCTAAGAAACCTGATACAGGTCCTCTGTTTGTGAAAAAGAAAAGCAGGTATGAGAGTGGTTGTAGCATCTTTCTCTTGTGATTGAATATGGTTATAAAAGCCTTGGATGGTATGCATCATGAAAGAAAAATGAAAATTGCAGTGATAGAGATCGATGAGAATCAATAAGGAGATCCAAGGGTTGTTTGAAAATTACGAGCTACAAATACGCAGTATGTCAATAGGACAACAACTCTTCAACAACATCATTTTGTTTTACAAAATGATTCACATGACATCATGTAGAGATAACAAGAGGAAATACCTTGTTAGGGAAAGCTAACCTTTTAGAAACAAAGGAGGAAAATATAGTCAGAAGCAAAGAGATTACAGTGACAGGGGGAGTCATCTACTCATCAGAAGAAAAGGTTGATGAAGGAGTCCTAGTAAGAGAGGTGAGAATTTTTGAGTTTTCCACAGAGGATATAGGGGAAGCTGAAGATGAATAGGTCCAAGAATTAGAAAGAGAAGACTCTGGTTTAGATACAAATATTCCACAGGCGTCAAATGAGAGAGTCCATCCTGTCAGGGGGAGTTTGCATTGGTTTAATATCTGATACCTCCTAAAAATACTGCAATAGCTCAGGGGGAGCATATTCTCTTTGAAATTGATGTCAAAGGGGGAGAAAAGAATCTGGGTGCCTTTTTTGACATCAATGCCAAAGGGAGAGATTGTTGGAAAATGTTTAACAGGAAACATATGCTTGTCATTGATGGCAAGTACAATAATGAAGATGGAATGAGTACAGGAAGAATGCAATAGATGGGCACCAGAAGTATTTTGGGAAGAAGCTGCAGAGAAACCTCGATAAGATCGAAAGAGAAAGTACAGAGGATGTTTGGTATGTTTTACAGGCAGCGTAATGAAAGATCCCATGGAATCAATCAAATAGTGTAGGTGAATTTGAACAAGATCAGAGGGCTACTGTAGCTCGACACAGTGTAACTGCCAGAAACCACTGATGGTTTATGCTAGAGGACTCGAAGACACTTCGGTGTGATCACTAGAGGAGATGGAGAGTCTCTAAGCTTCACCCAATGAAGAAAGACGATTCTTAGAGGGATTGAAAGTTGGATGAGGATTGGAACCTGTAACTGAAACAGAAAGGATAAGCTCGACTATGCTAGAGAAGACAAAGAGTCTCAACTACCAGAGAGGCTGAGGAATCTCAGCATAACACCCAGTGATGCTGAACGCGTGGGAAAATTGCCAGAGAAGCTGCAGAGTTACCATGATGATCAGGCATAACACTCGAGAGGTGGAGGATATCGGTGCGGTGTGAGTATGCAGAGGAATTGCGCACATTGCATGCACAAGGTGCACTGAAGCTATAAGTACACGGTACAGAGAAGAGATGGGGTTGTTGTTGCTGTTGGAGTTGTTGTGGTTGTTGTTGTTGAAGGTGATTCATGTGTGAAGAAGGAGGAGAGTGCAGTAGTTGAATTGAATAGAAGAGGAACTGTGCAGTGAATGGACATGGCGCACAGAGAATAAAAAGCAGAAGAACAGACAACATAAGTCATGTGTGCAGGAAGGCAATGAGGCAGACAGAGCAATGAAATGCAGCAGAACAATGATTATTCTGGTAAGCCATTGTTGAACATTATATCACTGTAATAAGTTTCAGTAGCAAAGATTTATATTTCGGGGTGGAAGGGAGGTGCTAGGGAGGACTATTTTCCTCATAGGTTCAAGTGGGTGCTTGAACACAGGGAGTGGTAGCTTCCATCTGGTTGCAGCCAGAGAAACTAGGGTGGTAGGGTGGTGCAAGGGAGAACTATTGTTCTCTGTTATACAGGTTGGTTGCCTGTATGATTGGAAGTTGGTTCTTCCATCCAGTGGGTGATGGAAACACTCAGGGAGTTGGTGCTAGAGAAACCAGGGAGTTGGTGCTTCCTTCTAGTTGGTGCTAGAGAAACTAGGGAGTTGGTGCTTCCTTCTAGTGGGTGCTAGAGAAAACAGAGAGTTGGTGCTCTCAGCAAGTTGCAACTTGCAAAAATGAGGTTGTAGCCTCATTATGAGTTGGTGCTCATATGTATAATAGTGTAAAGATTGTAACCATTACTTATCATATCAAGAAAAAGAGTTTTTTACCCTGCATGGGTTTCCTCAGGAAATATCTGTCTCTGTGTTTCTCACATATGTGAATGATGCTGAAAGTACCATTATTTATTTCCATGCATTATTGTGATCATCATTTAGTGTCTCTACAAAGAGTTTAAAAGAACCATAAATGTTTAAGCATGGTAACAACTGATTCACCCCCCCCCCCTCTCAGTTGTCTAACAATTGGTATCAGAGCCGACCCCTTTTATCTAAGGGTAGATCCTAGAGCTTAAACATGTCAATCCATGAAGGAAATTCAACCAATAAGGCCCCTCTGTTCAATGGAACAAACTTTGCCTTCTGGAAAGTTAGAATGAGAACCTACATCATGGATTTAGGTGCAGATGTCTGGGATGTGGTAGATACTGGTTATGTAAAGCTAGTAGTGCTAGATAATAAGGATGACAAACTAGAATTTAGCTTCAACGCTAAGGCCATGAATGCTATCTTGAGTGGGCTTGCAGAAGCAGAATTCGTAAAAGTTATGCACCTAGGAACTGCCAAAGAAATGTGGGACAAACTCATTAACAATTATGAGGGTAATGAGAAGGTAAAGGATGCAAAGCTGCAAACCTACAGAATACAGTTTGAACAGCTGAAGATGAAGGAATATGAAACTGTTGGAAAATACTTTTTGAGAGTAGAAGAAATGGTAAATGCAATGAAGGCACTTGGTGAAACAATTGGGGAACCTTATTTAGTTCAGAAAATCTTGAGATCTCTCCCAGACAGGTTCAACCCGAAGGTCTCTGCTATAGAAGAACTTAATGATCTGAAAACCTTGCCGTTTGACCAACTTCTCGGAACATTGACTGCATATGAAATGAGAATAGTTAAAGATAAACCCACCTCCAGAGAAGCATCATTTAAAGCAGACAAGAATGAGGATTCTAAGCCTGATGAGATTGAAGCAAAATTTGTGAAGAGACTGAATAAGGGATCAGGAAAATACAAAGGTAAACTACCTTTCAAATGTTTTAACTATGGTAGGATAGGTCATTTTGCAAACAAATGTCCCCACAAAGGAAAGGATCAGACTTATGATGATGAGGAGAAATGCAAACACAGAAATTTCTTTAAGGAGAATAACTTTAAGAAGAAAAGTCTTTGTGCAAACAATGATGATGATCCTTCAGATGATGAGGATAATGATTCATCTATTGAAGATAAACTAAATGACTTCACACTTATGGCCAAAGAGGACTATGACAATAATAGCATAGGGAGTGACGTTAATGAAGAAGAAGCTGTGGTTGACATGGAAGGAGAACTAATCAGTGCATTGGAAGAAATTGATAGACTAAGAATCAAGAACAGAAAGCAAAGACAATTGTTGATACAGTTCGAGAAAGACAGTAAAAAACCTGGTGAAGACCTTGTCCTACTAAAGGTAGAATTGGAAGAGGCAAAGAAAATCGAAGAGATTCTGAAACAACAGCTATTAGATAAGAAGGCAAGATGTGAATCATTAGAACAAGAAGTAGTGAAAACAAGGAAAGAAATGGAGAAGTTTCAAGCCTTGTATAATCAGAATCTATCAAGTATCAAAGCCTCAGAAGGATTAACCACCATTCTGAATCAACAAAGGAATCCAAAGATAAAAATTGGTTTGGGTTATGAAGAGGGATCAAGCAGTGAGAAGACAGGAAATGAAGAACCCATCAAGTTTGTCAAAAGTACAACCAATGACAATAACAAACCTATAGAAATAAAAGAAGGCAATCAAAAACCCAGGATGAGTAAAGAAAATGGTTTCAGAACTGAATCTGTAGGATGAAGAAACAATGTTCTTTTTACTAAAAGACGTCATCAGCAAGAAAGAAATCAATTTGCTCAAGGAAGACAACCATTTTCCAGGTACAAAGAATTTTTCTATGGCTATTGTTTCTATTGTTCTAACTTCAGTCACAAAGTTGTAAATTGTTCCTTAAGACCTAGAAATGAGCAATTAAGATTTCAACGGAATAAATACTTCCCACAACAGAGAATGATACAGTCAAGTAATAATCCTTCACAGACTGCAAATTTCCAAATTAAGTCTGGACACATAAAACTAAGGAGGGCAAGAAATAATCAACAGTCAATAGGTAGGCAACACTGCAACAATAAGTTTGACTTATTGAATAATGAGGTTGAATGCTACACTTGTCATAACTTTGGACATAAATCTATTGACTGACGGTTAAGGAACTATGAACCAGATTCGAAATCTCCTGTTGAAAATGTCAAGTTTTGGAAGAAGAAGGAAAGTAACAAGTGTGGATTAGTATTATTTGCTCAAAGAAAAATGAAACCTTGGTATATATACAGTGGATGCTCCAAACACATGACAGGAGAAAAAGGCAAGTTTCTCTCGCTAAGTGAAAGTAAATCAAGAACCGTAACCTTTGGAAATGATGCTGCAGGGAAAATAAAAGGAAAAGGAACGGTGAGCTTAAGTAATGGAAAAGGAAAAGTCCAAGATGTTCTACTTGTGGATGGGCTGAAACATAATCTGCTCATTGTAAGTCAAATGTGTGACAGAGGATGCGAGGTGTTGTTCACGTCCAAGGATTGTAAGATAAAGTCTATAAACTCAAGACAAGTAGTGGCCAAAGGCGTAAGGACAGAAAATAATGTATATGTGCTAAAAGAAAATAGAGAAGAATGTCATCTAAGAAAACATGATGAAAGCTAGTTATTGCATAGAAGACTTGGACATCTAAACTTTGACCACTTAATCAAACTCAAAAACCTCGAGGCAGTAAAATATCTTCCAAAAATATCAAAGCCCCAAGATTCAGTGTGTAAACCCTGTCAAGTAGGGAAGCAAAACAGGACACAGTTTAAGTCCAAGAGCTTTACTTCAACAGAGAAACCACTCCAACTAGTTCATATGGATTTATGTGGACCATCAAGACTGGAAGGCACAGGGAAAGAAAACTACTTCATGCTGATTATCGATGATTACTCCAGACTTACTTGGGTAGCCTTTCTCAAAGAAAAAGCTGAAGCATTTGAGAAGTTTAAGATATTTAAGGCTTTAACTGAGACCCAAACAAGGAAGAGGTTAAAGGTAGTAAGATCAGACCGGGGAGGAGAGTTTATGTCAAGAGACTTCAAGGAATTCTGCGATGAGCATGGGATCAAGAGAGAATACACAATACCAAGAACTCCACAACAAAATGGAGTAGTTGAAAGGAAAAATAGAACAGTGCAGGAAATGGCGAGGTCAATGATGAATGAGAAAAACATTGGTCAAACCTACTGGGTAGAAGCAATACACACAGCAGTCCATGTGCTTAACAAGGCTCACCTCAGACCACAAAGTGACAAAACACCTTATGAATTATGGTTTGGAAGACCTGCCTCAATCAAACACTTCAGAGTCTTTGGGAGTAAATGCTACATAAAGAATAATGATGAAAACCTTGGCAAATATGATGACAGGGTGGATGAAGGTATTTTCTTAGGGTATGCTACAAACAGTAAAGGATACAGATGCTATAATAAGAGGCTGCATAAAATGGTCGACTGTATTGATGTAAAAATTGATGAAGGAATCCCAGCAAGAGAGGTGTACGGTAATGAGACTTCTATAGAAGACACAACTAAAGCTGAAGATGAACATGTCCAAGAATTAGAAAACGAAGACTCTAAATCAGATGAAGACTCAAACACTCAGACAGACTCAAATCAGCAGTCAACTACAAATTCCTCCTCCAGAATCATTCAAAAGAATCATCCTGCAAGTCAGATAATTGGAGAAAAAGACAAAGGGGTACAAACCAGGAGAAAGCTAATCAAAACCACCAAACAATCTCATATAGCTCTCATATCCATGCTGGAACCCAAGAATTTTAATGAAGCCAACACAGATGATCATTGGGTTAAAGAAATGAATGAAGAACTTGATCAGATTGAGAAAAACAATACATGGGAGATGGTTCAAAGACCCGAAGGTAAAAACGTCATTGGCTCCAAATGGATCTTTAAGAATAAGTTGAATGAGCAAGGACAAGTTATCAGGAACAAAGCGAGGTTAGTCTATAAAGGATATGCTCAGATAGAAGGATTGGATTTTGATGAAACATTTGCACCCGTAGCAAGATTAGAAGCTATCAGAATGTTTCTTGCCTATGCTTGTCATAAAAGGTTTAAAGTCTACCAAATGGATGTCAAGTTAGCCTTTCTCAATGGAGATTTAAGTGAAGAGGTCTATATGGAACAACCATAGGGTTTCAAATTGTCTGATAACCCTGACTTAGTATGCAAGTTGAAGAAAGCTTTATATGGTTTAAAACAAGCCCCTCGAGCCTGGTATCATAGACTGGATACGTATCTCAAAGACAAAGGGTTCAAGAGAGGAACAACTGACAACAATCTGTATATTAAGACAAAGGATAATGATTTGCTCATTGTACTGGTCTATGTAGATGACACCATCTTTGGATGTAATAAGGATTCACTGGTACAATGGTTTGCTTCTGCCATGGAGTCTGAATTTGAAATTTCTATGATAGGAGAACTGTCATTTTTCCTTACTCTGCAAATTACTCAGAGGCCCAATGGGATCTTCATTTCTCAAGGAAAATATTTAAGAGAAATGTTGAAAAGGTTTCAAATGGAAGATTCTAAACCTGTGGGTACACCTATGGTAACTGGATGTAAATTAAGCAAGGATGATGATTCACCTGATGTTGATCAAAGCTCATATCGATCAATGATAGGAAGCCTGCTGTACATCACAACATCACACCCAGACATAATGCATGCTGTAGGAATGGTAGGAAGATATCAAGCTGCACCTAAACAGAGTCATTTGCAAGCTGTCAAAAGGATATTCAGGTACTTAAAAGAAACAATGACTTATGGTCTGTGGTATCCTTGAAATCAAAGTCTTCAGTTGACTGCTTATTCAGATGCAGATTGGGCAAATTGTGTTGATGAGAGAAAAAGCACCAGTGGAGGAGCATTCGTCTTGGGTAACTCCTTAGTAGCCTGGCTTAGTAAAAAGAAAGGTTCCATTTCTTTATCAACCACAGAGGCTGAGTACATTGCTGCTACTACCTGTTGCACATAGGTATTATGGATGATTCAGACACTTGCAGACTTAGAGGTAAAATATACTTCATTGATCCCAATTCATTGTGATAACACAAGTGCCATTAATGTGTCTAAAAATCCTATCCTCCACTCCAAGACAAAACATATTCCCATAAAATATCATTTTCTGAGAGAGCAGGTCACCAATCATATTGTTCAGGTCCATTACATTCCCACTACAAAACAAATTGCAGACATCTTTACTAAGCCCCTAGCCAAGACACCGTTTGAATATCTCAAACAAAAGTTGGGTTTCATTTTGTTTCACACCTAAAAGAGTCCATCTTGTTAGGGGGAGATTTGTATTGTTTGAATATCTAATGCCTCCTAAAATTACTGCAATAGCTCAGGGGGAGCATGTCTCTTCTTTGACATTGATGTCAAAGGGGGAGAAAAGAATTTGGGTGCCTTAGTTTCCATCAATGCCAAAGGGGAAGATTGTTGGAAAATGTTTAACAGGTAGCGCATGCTTGTCATTGATGGCAAGTACAACAATGAATATGGCATGAGTATAGGAAGAATGTAACAGACGGGCACCAGAAGTATTTTAGGAAGACGCTGCAGAGCAAGCCCAATAAGTTCAGAAGAGATAGTGCAGAGGATTGTTGGCAGGTTATTATCAGGCAAAGTAAGCTTGTCATTGATGGCAAGATCAGAGTATGCAGCGAAGGAAAAACAAGGACAAAGTACGCTCCGGAGGAGAAGCGCCAGTGATCGCTGGATCTCATCCTGAATTTTTGATGGCCGTCAGATCTAAATGAAGACAAAAGGAGCGCGCAGATCTGGAGGATAGATCTCAGGCGTTAGATTTGAGCGCAGGGTCCGACCACTGTTGGATCGAGGAAAACCTGCACGATATTTAAAAGTGAAAGGAGTAGAGGGCTCACAAATCTCGAAAGTAGGAGAACCGTCCATCTCAAGGGGTTATGTGGACCGTTGATCCAACTCCCTGTCAGAGTTTCGAGGATCGAGAGTTGGAGATGTCAAAGAATATTGACATCAAGAATCCTGAAATTGTGATGTGTGAAATCCCAACTGAATCTGAACTGTCAGATCAAGATGTGATCTAGACCGTCAACCCGACTCACGTCAGCAAACCATGTCAGCTAGGAACATGTGGCACAACCAGGTAATGACAAGTGTCAGACTGATTCAACATTTCAGGGACATGTAAGTCACGAATCAGAGTGACACATGGCAGTATTCAACACGTGTCAATCCATGTGTGACATCAGCATATGGACACCACGTCGGAGTTTCGAGGATCGCGTTTCGGACATGTCAAAGAATATTGACATCAGGAATCCCGATTTTGCGATATGCGAAATCACGATGTAATCTGAGCATCAGATCAAGCTTTGATCTAGACCATTGATTCCAGTCAATGGAGAGGCATAGGGGATCGAGAGTTGGACATGAAAAAGATTATTGACATCAGGAATCCCGATATCGCGATATGTGAAATCGCGATTTAATTGCAGTCATTGAATAGAGATCAGATCTGGATCGTTGATCAAACTTCATATCGGAGTTTCGCGAATCGCAACATAGAGAGGCAAAGAACTCAATGCATCAAGAATGCCAAAATCATGAAATCACGATTCAATCATAGCTGTTGAATCAAGATTAGATCTGGACCATGGAATCACAAGACATGTGGCAAGTGATCAAAATTTC
>CBVK0101254365.1:0-11978 GCA_900067695.1 Picea abies
CGAATTATTCTATTTTATTGCAAGGCCTTATTAATATTGACCTTTATTACGTCCGAATATATTTTTCTACCTATGTGTGAGTTAGGACCCTAACAACATATGTGCATTAACATGCACAATTATGAAGAAATAGGATTAGTTTTCTCTTGTAAGCATGTTGAATGATTTGTTTATATCTATAACATTCTTTGGCATACTTAATTTGGTGCAACGATCTCATTTGGTGCTAACATGTTATGTATCTAGTAACATCCCAACTCTTATAAAAAAAGGGTATCATGGATGTAAATGTTGTGGACCTTCTATAAAGGCTGGGTGGTTTGATGACCTACAAATGTCATGTATGACTACTTGAGAGTATTCCTTCCAAAATACCACTCTTGTAGAAAAGAAACACATCCTTTCAATGGTAAACTAGAGAGAATGCAAAGACTTGAAATAATGACACCAACATACTAGCTTAGGGAGAATGAAACAAAAAAGGATAAGAAAATTGTAAAATTATTTGATTCAAATGGGAAACCTGTGTTTGATGATCTTGAATTTTTCAATGCCTGTGTTGAGGAAAATTCCCATTGGGTTGAAAATGAAATATATTTTAGAAGCTTCCATTTTGGGACAATCTTAAGATTTCCCACTTACTAGATCCCATACATATATTCAAAAAAGCTTCATCTTCTTTATGGAAGCACATATCATAAACATGTGACATGATGGGTGTTAGAAGAGATCTTATTTATTTGAATATTAGAAATAAACATTGACCAAGAAAATAAAGTAAAGGATACTTCGGTCCCTCTTGGTCTTTTAAAGGTGATGTCCCGTGGATTTTGAAAGATTATATGTCTCTAAGGAAGGATGCTATATTGGGTGTGAAGGCACATTATTTTTATGAGTCGACTATATGACATTGCTTCACCATAGAAGGACATTTGTTGAGGTTCAAATAATATGACCATCTAAACCTTCTAAGGCAATGTATATTAATTACATGCTTCTTTTTATGCAATATAGGTTATATGATACATGCACTCATAGTTTTATTCCAATTGTACATGTTTATTCTGTAGTGTCATTACAGTTGGTTTTGTGAATCCACTAAAACCTAGCAACATGAAGTGAAAATATTCACAACTTTAATAACCAGAAAAAAATTATTCACCACATAATAATTCTGAAATTGTCAATTAATAGTTACAGCTAGATTTCTTCACAAAATTAAAAACGTACAACATAAAAATAATAAAGAACAATGAAGAAGATAACAACAATCATATCACAAGAGATACACCAATATTTTTGGGCAAAGCCCTAGAAAAACCCAACATGGAAAACTAGTTCTTCAGTTTGTGGATTTTTTTATTATTTAGCAACAGATATGAAAATCTATAAAATTCAGATCGATTTACATCAATGAGCTGAGGAAATCCCAGTGCTTCTCCTTCTAGATATTCTACGACCTCTCTTCTAACCAAATAGACCCTAGCAACACAGAAATCGGCCCAACAAACTTAGCCTCTACGTTATGTGTATGATCTAGTTGCATTGGCACTGCGTCAAATGTACGACCTTGTCTCTGTGGTGATGTTCGACCTCTACAGATCACCAGGAAGCAAGTTGATCCACTACAAGAATCTATCCCCCATCTCCATTGCAATCTCTCTCTAACAAACCCTAAGTGAATCTCATTCTGAAGCTGAAACTCACCCTCTCTCAAAATAATGAATGTGTCCAGCCACCAAGTTGACCTCTTCTTATCTCCATGATCGAGCAAAAACCCTATCTCCAAAGAGATCAAGGGCTAGGATTAACCCTCACTCTCTTATGAATATTAAAGGTCAATATTAAAAGACCATCACTTAAATTATTTTTTTCATTTTAACCTTAGAAAAGGTGCTCATTAAGTCAACAAAAGAATATAACACATCTAATGTACTTTTTCCTAAGTAAAACTTAGGAAGGATATTTAACACATTGAATTGGCTAGTTTCATTGTCCCCCACCATGATAGGACACCACCACATGGAGGAATACCTTCCTTGCTACACTTCTCAACACTCCCTCTTAGCGAGGAAGGGATTTTGTACCAACCCCATCTTATCTCTGAACTTCAAATTTTTTTTTCTGCAAAGTGCCTTGGTGAATATATATTCCATCTGATCATCCATCTATATGTTTTGAAGCCTCACGACCCCCTTCTGCACATATTCTCGTATGAACTGATATCATATGTCTATATCCTTGCTACGATCATGCAACACAAAATTCTCAGAGAGCCTGATGCAACTCTGATTATCACAATGTATCACAGTAGCCTCTAACTCCTCACCAAACAGTCCCATGAAAAACTTCCTCAACCACACTGCCTCACATGTTTCTAAACTAGTCACCATGTACTTCGCCTCAGAAGAGATCAATGCCACTGATATCTGATTCATGCTAAATCAGGATATAATAATCGATCCTGTGCTGAAGAAACACTTTGAAGTGTTATTTCTGTCGTTTTCACATCCTGCCCAATTAGAATATGTAAATCCCACCAATCTCACTCCACCACTGTGCTCTTACAATAAATCGTAGTCCATTGTACCTCTCAAGTAGCAAAGAACATGCTTCACAACTATCTAATGCACTCTCTGAGGGTCCACCGTGAACCAACTCAAAGAGTTGTCTGCAAAGATAATATCTAATCTAGTGTTGAATAGATACATGAGCGATGATCCAATAAGTTGTCAATAGATGGTGGGGTCTACTACCTTAGAAATAGATGCATCTATCTTCCTCCAGTTCGTCACTAGAGACATGGACATGGGCCCACAATTTGTCATCTTGAATCTGTGCAAGATCTCTACTTTACACTTCCCATGTCCTAAGAAGAAGCACCCATCTTCCTGCCAAACCTCCAGACCAAGGAAGTAATGCATCAAACCAAGGTATTTCATTTCAAATTCCACTGCAAGGTTAGCCTTACAATCTACAATCAACTACTCATATCCAGTTAGAAAGATATCATCAACATACAATGCCAATATGAGAGGCACCTCACCTACTAGAAAATAGAGATTTAGACGAGCCTCACTCCACTGGAATCCCATCTCTCTCAAATAAATGTTGATCCTCGAGTACCAAGCCTGAGGTGCCTTCTTGAGCCCATACAAAGCTCGTCTCAACCTGAAAACATGTGTATCTTTGTCTCCAACCTCAAAACCCTCATGCTTCTCAATATAGACTTCTTCCTCAATAAATTTGTTGAGGAAGGTAGTCTTCACGTCCATCTAGTGAACACGCCGACCCATCTCTGCTGCTAATGAAATTATTGTTTGGATGGAGGAATATCTATCCACCGGGGAGAAAGTCTCATGGTAATCGACTCCCTCTTTCTGTGAAAACCCCTTGGATACGAAGCGTGCCTTATACTTATCCATGTTTCCATCTGATGCATGTTTGGCTTTATAGATCCATCTCAATATAACCACCCATTTTCCCTCTGGCCTTGGCACCACCTCCCATACATCATTCTTCATGATAGAGGCATACTCCTCCATCATGGCCTCCTTCCACACTCCATGTTTTGCATCCTTCTCATAAGAGGAAGGATTGACATTTATAAACTCTGTCATGAGTGCCATATACCCAAATCTTTTTGGTGGTTTACTCTCTTTGAAATATCTATCTAGAGGTGTTGACTATCTATAATCAATGACTTTGGACTTGTACCACTTAAGTTGTGGCCTAGTGTCAATATTTTGTGGAACAACATCACTTTGCTCGACCTCCTCATCAGTCTCCTAACTGTCATGTCCACCAGTCTCCCTGCCAACACCTGCACCTATACCTATACATTATGTCTATGACTCTGTACTCTGTACCTATGCCTCCTCACTTTTATGCCCTGAGTCTTTCCCATGTTGGTCCTATATATTTTTCACTGGAATATCTCTAGATCTCCTCAAGGACCTCTCCTCCTCAAACCGTGCATCTCTGCACACCACTATCCTCCTGCGCTCTGACACAAATATGTAGTATGCCTTAGAAGTATTGTTGTAGCCAACCAATATCCCCTTATTTGTTGTGGGGTACAACTCTGTCCTCTTCTCTGAAGGGACATGCCAGTAACAAATACTCCCAAAGATGTGAAGATGACTCGCATTTGGCCTAGTACATGTGTACACCTCCTCGAGTGTCACTTTCTCCAAAATGGTGTGGGGACTCCTATTATGAATGTAAACAGTTGTGTGACAAGCCTCAACCCATAAGAACATAGGTAACCCCTGATCATGTATCATTGCACGAGTTTCACCCATTATGGTCCTATTCTTGTGCTCTACTACTCCATTTTGATGCGGGTTATAAAGAACCATGAGCTCCTTGTTAATACCCTTTGCAGTATAGTACTCCACAAAATCTTTAGATGCATACTCACCCCCATTATCTGATCTAAGTATATGGATCCTCCTGCCAGACTGGTTCTCCAAAATAGCTCTAAACTCCCTAAACTTATCAAAGACCTCGTCCTTAGTCTTAAGGAAATATATCCATGTCTTCTTGGAGTATTCATCAATAAATATCATGTAGTAGTTGAAGCCACTAAATGACTACACACTCATAGGACCACAAACATTTGAATGGATTAGATCCAAGATCCCATTGGACCTATGCTCACTAGATGGAAATTCTTTGCGAACATATTTTCCCATGGAACAACCCTTACAAGGGTCATGCCTCTCTGCTGCAACCTTAGGCATTCATGTAACTTCCTATCTCAAATGACTCAATGCACCAAAATGAAAATGTGCCATTTGTATGTGACATAACTCACCTAAATCTGTTCTATTGTTGACTAATGTTTTCACTGGCTCAAAATGCAACCTATACACATTCTCAATATGAACCCCAAACACTTTATCCATCTTGGTCGTATATCCCTTTGGTCTAACGTACACCTTTCCTCCACGTAAGGTCACCTCAAACCCTTTATCCTCCAAGGTTGAAACTGAAATGAGGTTCTTGGTAAGACCAAGAACATACAATACATCAGTAATCCAGATTGGTTTACCTGACTTCCTCTGTAATGACATTGTGCCTATGATTTACGCATTATAGCATGCATCATCTCCCAACTCAATATTATTTTTCACACCTCCTTCCTGCAATCTACTAAAGAAATCATTGCACCAATCATATGACAAGAAGCACCACTATCCACATACCAAACACCTGTGACAATTGAGCTCGACATACATGCAACAAAGAATAAATCCTCCTCAAATATTTTGAAAAAATCCTCTACTCCTGTAGAGGCTATCATCTGTGGCTTCTTCTTTTTCTTTTTCAGACATTGTGAGGAAAAGTGTCCAAACTTGTGACACTAGAAACACTTGACTTTGGAGAAGTCAATGTTTTTCTTCTTTCCTCCTGCTCCACTCCTTGAGCACTTCTTCTTAGACTTTCCCTTTCCTTTTCTTGCAAGATCCAAAGCCTCCTCATCCAAAATATGAGGTGATGTAGATGTACCACTTTCATGACCAAGGTGAATTTGCTCCTGCACAAACTCATCCCATAAGCGCTGCCATTCAGGGAGCTTCTCCCGAGCTACAACTCCATGCACAAATGTGTCCCATGATTTTGAAAATCCATTCAGGGATACTCATACTATCTCATAATCATCAATCTTCTCTCCTACTACTGTGAGCTCCTCCCTGATCTATTTAAGACGTGTGCGGTATGACACCACACTCTCACCTTTTTCCATCTTGGTACCTTGCATCCTTTCCCGAAGCACCATCTCCCTATTTTTATTCTTACTCCGGTAGAGGCCCTTCAAGGCAGTCCACATGTCTTTAGTAGACATTTTCCTTGTAAGGTGTGGGATTATGTAAACCTTTACCCCATCAAGGGTTATTCTCATAGATTTTGCCTCTCTTTTTTTCCATGCTCCCAACAATGTTGCATCCATAGGAGATGCTGCTTTATCATCAATATGTTCAAGGACATCATTGACATCCAAGATTCTGGTCACCCTTTCCTTCCAGGTGGAAAATTTATGATCACCTTGAAGTTTTTCCTCAACTCTCAAGGTCACGGCCATGGCTGAAAAATTTAGTGTTCAAATAATAAACCTTAGCACTATCCTCTCCTCTTGTGAATTTGACCCTGCATAAAAATCTGCGTTGTAATAAACCCTTACACAATCCTCCTTTTATAGATATAAAACAATATACATGAAACTCAACTATGATGTTGTCACTTCAACAAGATTGCTCCGATACCATGTGAATCCACTAAAACCCAACAAGACGAGATGAAAATATTCACAACTTTAATACCCAAAAAAAATTATTCACCACATAATAATTCTAAAATTTTTATCTAACATTTACAACTAGGTTTTTTCACAAAAAGAAAAAAAATACTAAGGAACAATGAAGAAGATAACAATAATCATATCACAAGAGAGACACTGATATTTTTGGGTAAAGTAACCCTTGGTAAAACCCAATGTGGGAAAACCAGTTCTTTAGTTTCTAGATTTTTTTTATTATGCAACAACATATATGGAAATCTCTTATAGTTAGATCAATTTACATCAATGAGTTGAGGAAATCCCAATGCTTCTCCTCCTAGAAATTGTACGACCTCTCTTCTAACCAAATTGACCCTAGCAACACAAAAATCGGCCCAACAAACTCAACATTTGCATTATGCATACGACCCAACTGCATTGTGACCGTGTCACACGCACGACCTTGTCTTTGTGGTGAAGTTCGACCTCTGCAGATCACCAGAAAGCAAGCTGATCTACTACAAGAATCTCTCCTTTGTCTCTTCTTCAATCTCTCTCCAAAAAACCCTAAGTGAATATCATTCTCAAGATGAAACTCTCCCTCTCTCAAAATAATGAATGCATCCAACCACAAATTCAACCTCTCCTTATATCTCCATGAGCAAGCAAAAACCCTATCTCCAAAGAGATCAAGGGCTAGGATTAACCCTCACTCTCTTGCAAAGATCAATGGTCAATATTAAAATACCATGATCACTTAAATTATTTTTCACTTTAACCTTAGAAAAGGTGCTCATTAAGTCAACAAAAGAATATAACACATCTAATGTACTTTTTCGTGATAAAAACTTAAGAAGGAGATTTAACACATCAATTTGGATAGTTTCATCGTCCCCCACCATGCTAGGATGCTACCACATGGAGGAAGACCTTCCTTGATACACTTATCAACATGTTTGTGCATGGTTCAATGAACCATGACTTTCCCTATAACCTATGACACACCATACCTAAATTATTTTCCTTTGTACAATGGATTACATCAAAGGAGATTAATTTGGCTAACATTCCACAATCTTGTCAAGGGATAGTTGAGATTGTTTGTATGTTTAAGAAGGAACTGCCCTTGATTTTCATGGACATGGAATTCCATATTCTAATTAACCTCACTAACAAGGTTTAATTAGTCTTTGTAGTCTTATTTTGTTAGATGTTCTTCTTGGAGAGGTACATGAAAAAGTCAAAGAGTTTTTCTTGACAAAGGAAAAAATCCGAGGGGTCTATGGGAGGGGTACATAATATATGAGTCATTCTATTATGTTAGTGAGTACATGAATCAAATAGATGACACACCAAGTGGAATGGTTTGGGAATACCATCAAGATGAGGAAAAATGGAAAGAAGAGCTACTCCAAACAAATAGAGAAAGGTGCATGATAACAAGCAAGTCACTTATCTTTTGTCAATTTTCTATAGAGTAATTTTTTTCACTGAACTCGATAATATTTATTTGATACCATACTATTTGTTTTGAGGAATACATCAACAAATTCAAAAATCGATACCATCAATAAATTTATTCTCTACAATGTGGAGGCAATGTAACCATGGGTCATGTTGGATGAAGAGAATAGAAAGAAATGGGACAATGACAAGAAATGATTGATATAGTTGAATCATAGAAGCATGTCTTGTCCTGATCATTTGAAAGAAAATATGTCAATGAATGATCCCAATAGTTAGATGGTTAACTAGATCGAAGAGAAATATGGCATGTTCGATCATTACCCGCATGGTGAAGAGGAGTGGAGCAACTCTATAATAATATCTATATCTCAATTGTTTGTGTTATAATGCACATTTGAATTATAACATGTATTATGTTTTTATTAATTCTTTGGTTACTAGACATAAGACATCATTCTTTGTTTGCATTTAGAGGTGCATTTGTTCCCATCTATGTGGGCACTTGGACATCATTTTCACATTGAGGATGTTGGTATTGGATGTGCCACATTTGAATGTGGAGCAGAGGTCAAGTTTGACCAATTTAGTTGTGTTGGTCATCATGATCATAACCCATTAGAGAAGAAATTAGGTTATGTCAGAATGATACTCAAATATATTGGACAGAGATTGGTGGTTTGTACTAAGACACGATCCAAAATCAAAACATGTTTTTGAGAACAACAATGTTATCATGCCAAGCTAGAAAAGTAATCATGGTGATGGAAACAAAGAGTGATATGTACATGTTTTATTTCCATATTCATGCTTTGGATGTGTCATTTTATTGTTTTATATAATTGATTAACTATATATGTATTCTGAATTATCACTTTTTAGTTAGTTTTCACAGTAATGTAATCACAATTTTTTAGATAAACATGCTCAAATCATGGTAAAGAATAAATGTATAATTAGTGGTGATTTCACAAACATGTTTAACAAGTATATTTAGGCATTACTAATTATTACCAAGTGGCAAGAATTCCAAAAAGCTAGTACATACCAAAATAAAGTTTTCTTCATTTTATGGCGTTGGATATGAAAAGTTAACAACCATTTACAACAATAATCTTGGAAAAAAAATCAATTGCTTTGGAACTCCTAGCTCTTTAATGAATTATGAATCAATTTTAATTGTAAGATTTACATGTTGTCTCTTTTGTAAGATTAATATTAACAACTATTGTCATTAAAGTCACTTTAGTTGAATGCCTTTTCTTAATATTTTTATATTTAATATAAAAAAATATAATTATTTTCATGATTTAATAGAATATTTCTCAAACAAATTGATTTTAAAAATTAATCAAATCTATTTTTGATTTGTTTTCATGATTTAATAAGCAATATATTATCACTATTTGTAAAATTAATAATAACAACTATTATCGTCAAGTTCACTTTGCTTGAAGATTTTTTTTATCTACTTTTGTATTTAATATCAAAATTAAAATTATTTTTATGATTAAATAGAATAGTGAATGAAATAAATCAATTTAAAAAAATTACTCAAATATGATTTTGAATTGTTTTTCACATGCAATGTGTTATCACTATTTGTAAGAATGCAACTACAATCCAATATATATTTCTAGTAGAATCTATATCACTCGATGAGATCACACTTGTTTATAGGATCAATAGCTAGTGTAGTAGGTGGATCGGTAGCTAGTGTAGATGGTGGTGCAATTGGAGGAGGAGGGGGAGGATGATGGAGGAAGTGTGATGCATGAGCATTGCCAACAACAAGCGAGCATGGGACAAACGCCATCACATTTTTGACACATGTTGAAAATTGTTTGCAATATTTTGAAAGTTTGGATGCACAGACTTTAATGTAATAATTAAGAAGGGCGTACTTCCATATTGTAAATAGATCTTGAGCGATTCGCTCTCATCTGTAAGTAGTTAATGAAAGTAGGTAGATTTAAATTCTAGATTAGATAGTTTTAAGAGCTGGAGGGAAAACCGACTATAGACACCTCATTATTTGTATCATTGAATCAGTTAGAGATTGTATGATTAAGCACAAGAGCATAGAGGAGAAGCATAGAGTTGTAGAGGAGAACCCATGTATAGAAGTTCTGAAATTAATATATGAATCTTTGATTCAGACTCATGGTGTTATAATTCTTTCTCTGTGTACATGTTGAATGTCATGCTTATGGTTGTTTTACTCTTTTTGTTGTGCATTTTATTTTATGCTATGTATGTATGATTTCATGTTGAGTGTTTGAAGTGTGAGAGAGTAAGGATATGAGTTTCATTTGTTTCTCTTCTTGAGTCAGAATTCCTGCAAGGAGTGCAGCGAAGTGTCCGCAAGGAGTGCGTCGACGGGTTCATAGTTCATCTCTGGAAGCTCAGGAGGGATATCGTTGTTCTTATTTCAACTGAAGTGCAAGACAAGCACAGAATCCATGCAAGGTGTGCGCAAGCTGGTTGGAAGTTCAAAAATTATCAACCAAGGAGAGGATTGAAGGATTGTTGTTGCAGAGTTGCACAGAGTCAAGAGATTCAAATACTTAGACGTATTTGAAGAAGTGCAACAAGGAGTGCGTGCAGGAATATCATAGGAGATTTAAGTTGGTGAAACAAAACTCAGGAGAGTTAGCATCTTCAAGGTGTTTGAGGAGTAGAAGGGAACTTTAGCCATCGTGCAGAAGATAAGTTCCAGAAGAGAGTTGCAAGGTCAATTTAGAACCAGAGATCTTTGAAGAAGGAATTTGGACGGTCGAGGTTCTCCAAGGAGAACTCCAGAAATAACGAGAACCGTAGGATCTATAAGAGCTGCAAGGCGGATAAGGGGCCGTTGATCTTGACTTATTGGGACGTCAAATCATTTCGGCATTTCGGGGTTCGAAAGTCCGAAGTGTAAGCCAAATCCTTGGCTAATGAAACCCCCGAAACGTGAAGAGAAGTATTCGTGTGTGGAAAGAGCGGGGAAGAATATAAGTGTTTCGGAACATCGAAATTCAAAAAATCGGGGATTATGAGGACACAAGGTGGTTCGAGAGTTTCAAACTCCCGATACCCGGAAACCTGAAACAAGGAGAAGGCAATACGTGGAAGGACAGGAGACTTCTTGTCGAAGTTCGTGAAAGTAGCAAGGAGAAGTACCATTTCGGTATTCCAGGACTTCGGAGACCGGAATACGGAGGTGACAGAGTATTCGATCCTTAGCGTATCAAACTTCCGGTACGTGAAATTCCAAAAGGATTTCAGAAGACAAAATTTCGGCATTTTGGGGTTCAGAGGTTCGAGAGCCTTGAGGACATAGTGGAAGCACTTTTCGGTGGTTGAAATCCTGAAATCGCAAAGAGGAAGGGAGGACTAGAACATTTTCATTTCGGTAAATCGGAAGTTGGAAGTTCGGGACTCCAAGGGTCGAGAGCAGAGTTGCACATCATCGCAACTCCTGAATTCGCAAAAGCCAAAAAGCCAAAATTGACATCAGAAAAGGCAAGTATTAGTATTTTGGGTTTCGGAGGTCAAAGAGATAAGGCGCTCGACCATGGGATTCGCGAAATCACAAAATCCGGTATCCAGAAATAAAAGAGGAGTTTCCTCAAAGTTTGTTGTGGGTGTTGATTTTTCGAAAGGGAAATAAAAGAGCCAATCGAGCTCTCAGGGGCCGAAAAGAAAGATCCTGTGCGGATCCCAGCCTGCGGGTCTGGAGAAGGGGGTTTGCATCAAGTTTGGTATCATAGCTTGATTTTGTCTGTATATCTCAAGCAAATTAAGCTAGGGAAAATAAGTACTCTGATACACACCAGTTTGTTATCAAAGAATAGAAAAACTTCTTTTCTTTCTGTAGCAGGGAAAAGAGAAAGATTTACAACCATGCTACCAAGAAGAAGAGACATGCAAATACCTGACCCACTAGAGGAAAGGGAAATTCTAAGAAGAAGAGACAGACAATTACCTGAGCCGCCAGGGGAAAGAGACATGCATGAAATGCGTGCTAGAATGGATGCCATGGAAATAGCACAGAGGCGTGCAGTCGGTGCTGGAGATATCAGTGAGTCTGAAAGTGAAAATGAAGCTGGACATGGAGGAGAAGAAGTTGCAGCCGAAGATGCAGCAGAAGAATGCCTATTCAGGGCTGTTGCAAGGATAGGTGCCAGGGCAAAATGGACATTCCAGTATATGAAGGAAACCTGGATGTTGAAGAGCTTCTAGACTGGAT